>ML832647.1:36550-63490 GCA_009831015.1 Picea engelmannii
CCCACCCTCAACGCCTTCTACACATCTGGTAAATTATACACTAAATCCTCCAACAGTTTCTATTGTTTCTCACAGTTATAAATCAATAGGTTTGAATTATAGTAGTATTAGAAGTGGAGCAAGTTCTTCAGCTCTAGTACAACCATGACCATCAAGATTTATATTGATAGGATCCCCTAGTTCTCCAATGGGAACTCAACACGTAGGCTCACTCACCCGATACCCGAAATTTTGGGGTAAAGGGGATGAGGACGTTGAGCAACATTGGCTCTTATGTGAGGCTATCTAGAGGTCCCATGAAAATCTAGATGCCAATAAACTAGTCCAATTCTATACCACATTGAGAGGTAGAGCATTAAAATGGTACATGAATTCCATTGAGCCCGAGAATCCCTAAGGGACTCCCTCGGGACAACCATTTAATCTTGCTTACGTCAAACAAAAATTTATTGCAGAGTTTCGCCTATCTCAATATAAACAACAAGCCCTCTCTGAGTTATGGGAGATCAAGCAGAGAGATGGGGAGTCTTCTTGGGATTACAACCAGCGATTCAAAGATAAAATCGAGAAGCTAGCAAATCCTATTCATGAGAATCACTAGTGTGAATGGTCCATTCAGGGGATTTTTCCTTTGACTCGGATTCCATTAACTCAACAAAGACTAGCCACCTTGGGCGAAGCATTAGAACATGCCATGAAAATTGAAGCAATGGTTGAATACCTTGGGAATTTGCGCATGATGAGATCCCCAAAAGGCAATAATATTGCGCAAATCCAAGGCCATATTTTCATGTTGAGTGAGAAAAATCAGGAGTTGGCCCTACCTAGAGGAAGTCGACCACAGGTCTGGTCCATTGGTTTCTACACCGAAGTTCATACGGTGACAGAGTGTCCAATATCGTGGGGTGGAGGAATTGTGAGCCACCTTATGCCTCCACCACTAGTCATACCATCAGGCGGTGTTGTGCAAGTTGCGATTGCAACACCATTCCTTTTACCTGTGCAATTCTAGGCCTTCCCGACTCAATAAGGGAGTCAACCCAACGAGTATTGTGAGATTTGCAGACACCATGGACATTCTCCAAGACACTACCCCATTTTACAGAAATATACATATGTTCCAAATATGGTGTACTGTGAATTTTGTGGGTCGACTACCCACCACCAAGCAATGTCATGTTTTAGACACTCTTGTCGACAGACTATATTTCTCTACCTTTAAGATTTACGAAGCCCCTCAATGGTTTGGAGGAGGTTGTAGAGGAAGAGGATCTTTCAGAGGAGGATGAGTTGGAGATAAAGGACCCACTCCCTGCTACAACTGTGAAGAACATGGCCACCTTGCAAAGGACTTCCCACATCCTAGGAGACCATGGTACACACATTGTAGAAACAATACCCATGCTACTGAAGATTGTCCTGAAATTATCACACGATGGGAAGATAGCACAAGACAAAGGGGAACCAATTTGATAAACTTGGAACCTAGGCCAATTGCGGAAGAGAGACGCAAATAATGGTGTCTATGTTGAACATCTTAATCGAGCTCATATTCAAAAGGTAGTGCCTAAACCCCCAGATGATCTTGTAAACCAAAAGGAATTTTTCAGCATGTAGTAGAATTGTTTCGCCAGATGTCTAACTCTGCGATATGAGAAGTTGTGAATCCAAGTTATACCCCTCCCTGTCAAGTTGTGGAAGAGTTGGTCCCATACAAAGGACCATCGGAGTCAAGTAGCACTATTGCCTTATGGTTGGAACTCTTTTTTGATATCCTGAATGATGAACACCTTACACAAAATTTGCAGAACACCATTATCATAGATATGGGAGTTGAGAGAAATGTAGAGGGATCCATAGCTGTTAATTTTCCTGAGAGGAATGCAAGTTGAATACATAGATGAAATAAGAGGTCGGGACACGAGTTTAGACTAAATTCCCATATTGATGGTTATGAAATTAATGCTTCCATGATGTATTTTGGCTCATATGTTAATATCCTACCAAAGAAAATGTGGGAAGCTATGGGGAAACCCATGTTGGTCAATTCCCCAATTCAATTGTGCATGGCGAACCAGTATTGTATTTACCCAGTAGGGAGGCTGGAAAATGTGGAAGTAGATCTAGTTGGATTTAAGATTGTTGTTGACTTCGAGGTCATTGAGATCATGGGAGAGAATGATCCATATCCAACCTTTCTTGGAATTAACTGGGCATACGACAACTATGTTGTGATCGACCTGAAGAAGGAATCCATGATCTTCGAAGTGGATGGTATGAAAGTGGTTCAACCTTTAGATCCATACCTAGGACCACGATACATTGAACCCTCAGAAGACAACATGGAACCTGATGTCTTGGATCATTTGTATATTGTGACTAAAGGAAACCATGCATGCTACATTAATCCTACCATGGATGGTTCAATCAGTTGGTGAAGTATTTAGTCTGTTGGGGAAGATTCAAAGGCCATTTTTGAAAACTGGCAGTAGGGATGATACAAAAATTTCTCAAGACGATGTGCGAAATATGTGAGCATCCAATATATGATGGTATCTCTGATTTATGCATTTTTCTGGCCAAAATGGAAGAAAAATTTGGGGTGGAACAGAGGATGTCGGCACTTAATATCGCTTTGTGATCCTCCCTAGCTCACTGGTGGGACACCCACAAAGGTAATCTTCCTTTGTGAGATGATATCAAGATTTCCCTGCAGCACCAATTTATCCCTCCTTCCCAAGTTATTCAAGACAATTGAGACCAAAAACTGAAGATTGTCATTCTTACCCTTGACACATATGATGGATCTTCAAATCCACAGGAGCATGCTGCGCACTGTGTTAGAATATGGACAACCACGCAACTTCCTTGGGGTTTTTGGGTACACTAGTTTGTTCATTCACTCGGATCAATCCCCACAACCTAGTATACACATGAAGAAACTTGAAGGCAAGCACACTACTCGGATGTCCTTCAACGCCAATTTTGCAAGGATTTTTCTTTCATAAGTAAGTCCCCCGAACTCACTTTAGCATTGTAAAAAATTAAAAGATTTTTATTCACGGATAAGTTCAAACTCTCCTATCCCCCTTGTTGGCATCGGGTCGAAGTGGAAAGAAGGATGATCATGGGGAAATAAAGCTTGCAAAAAGTGAAGCAACAACTGGAAGGAAACGCAACATGCGTGCATGCAAGAAAGCGTGCACAAGGAAAGCGACAGTTGGATGGAGGAACAACACGCGCACATGGGAGGAAGACCTAACGTCGGTAGGGTTAGGGTTTTGGTAATGAATTGTAATGGATGAAGAGCCAAAGATGTATAAATACCGATATTGAGGTATTGTGGACGAGTTCTGTAATTTTTGAGGGATTTTGTAGTTGTTCTAATTTAGTTAGTAGTTGTCTTTGCATTATTGTAGATATGTATGAGTTGATGCGATATGTAATGTTTTTTGTATGAACTATTTTGTAAGTTGTTGAGCTAGAGGAGAGGAGAGGAGGTATATCTTGAGGATTATATTGCAGGCTAAGGAGCTTGGTGCGGTCTAGTTCGCCTCATATAGATCTTACCCATCTGAGGAGAATTGTAAGTGTGGGACGTTGTAGATGCAGAACTACCATAATAAAAGAGCCGAGAGCCAATTATTTATGGACGTAGCCCAGAAGGGGGTGAACCATGGTAATATCTGTGTAATGTGATGAATGCATGCATGTCTTTATCCTCTTTTCAGTAGTTAAATATTGTGCTTAATGAATGAATGGGTTATTGTATTGCTATGAAATATGGTTGCGCTATTAAGGAAATAAGTTGTTGAAGGTAATGCACAGTCATGAATAACAGTAGGTTACAATCACAGATCTCATATCCCATACTCAATCTTGGGATGTAAACACCTAAGTTTTCCAACCACCCAATAAAGCTATCTCAGGTGAGACTGCGCGACACATTATGTGTGTTGTGTTGCCTTCTGGTTTACCAAGAGGGCTAATAGTTTTAGAGGCTTTGTTGGAAACCCGAAAGACATGAACTCTGTGTCAATAAGAAGCTCATAGTATAATAGAGGAGAGTAACCAACAAATGGTTTTGTTGCCAGGAAACAGGAGAAAGAAAGAGACCAGCCACGCAGACCAGAGGATCGTGCAAGAAAATGAAGGCACAAAGACAACCTCCAGAATATACGATTACAGATGATGACGTGGAGATGATAGCCCAAAGGGTCTAGGATTTCCTATCTGAAGAGTTCGACCATGCAACACATCACAGGACAAACTTCAAAAAGAGTTGTCAGAAATGGGGCAGTTCCTTAATAAATTTGGGGAAGTACAGATAGCAAGC
This sequence comes from Picea engelmannii, assembly GCA_009831015.1. Classification (NCBI taxonomy): domain Eukaryota; kingdom Viridiplantae; phylum Streptophyta; class Pinopsida; order Pinales; family Pinaceae; genus Picea; species Picea engelmannii. The sequence goes on from ML832647.1 coordinate 40,887, forward strand.
AGTAGCAGGGGCATAGAACCAGCAACACAACAAACCAAGGAAGGAGTGGAGGTAGAAGAACGAGATCCAGTCCACTCCTTACCGCATGCAAATGCAACGTTCTACATCACACCTAGTATGTTTCGCATGGACGAAATCATGGGGTAGACACCCTTGAAGGATTTAAGCCACATCCAATTGGTCTTGACGTGGATGACATCTAGGGCACTACATAAGTTGCAGGTTAGCATCGATCATGAGGTACAGTCTCATGCACACAAAGACTTAGTCAAATTATAGCGAGCAACAGAGAAGCAGGAGGTGCTAGAAAAATTTTGTGAGTAGGCCAAGTCTGAAACTCGGGAGGAAAGAGAACACAGGAACGAACTGGAATGAAGAGTAGGAGGAATTTTTGAGAATCTTCCAAACACCGCGCAGGGTAATGAACTTGCAATAGTGGAAAAGATTGATCAGATTGTGCAGGAAATCGAGCAATACCAGAAGGAGATTGAGAATCTCTGAGAGGAGCTCATACCAACCACGCCACCAGCAGCGAAGGAGAAAAGGAAGCAGGAAGAAACAACGTAGCTGCAAGAGATAGAGCAGCAGGTCAGCACAGTTATTGAATTGTTCGACAAAGCATCGTAGCTTTGGACCAGGTTGGATGAGGATCCACAGGTCCAACGGTGGGACAAGGAAGAGGAAAGGATCAATGTAGCGATCCAAGAGCTCAAGCAGAAGCAGAAGACAAGACCAATCCCAGAACGAGTCAAAGGCCCACAGAAGATGAAGAAGCTACAAGAAGAACTAATCATTGCGCAAACGTAGAAACAAGAGCATTGGGCTCAAATGGAGCCATTACAGGAGTAGGTAGTAGAAGTACTCGCACATGCAGAGGAAGCGAAGACACAGATAGCACAGACCCAGGCATAATGTGCAAGATTGATCAGTGACGAAGTGGCAGTCCAGGTAGTGGAAACAATCAAGGAGAAGGCCACGCAGACACTGACACAAACAACAGAGTTCAAGGAAAAGTTCCAGACGATCGCCAAGGAGATTGAGGAAGCTTAGAAGGATTAGGTCGCTCGGGACGAGCCACATGTCAGTTTTGGGGGCCTATTGGCAGCAAGCCAAAGTGGAAAGAAGGATGATCATGGGGAAAGAAAGTGTGCAAAAAGTGAAGCAACAACTGGAAGGAAACGCGGCATGTGTGCATGCAAGAAAGCGTGCACAAGGAAAGAGACAGTTGGATGGAGGAACAACAGGAGCACATGGGAGGAAGACCTAACGTCGGTAGGGTTAGGGTTTTGGTAACGAATTGTAATGGCTGAAGAGACAAAGATGTATAAATACCGATACTGAGGTATTGTGGATGAGTTCTATAATTTTTGAGGGATTTTGTAGTTGTTCCGATTTAGTTAGTAGTTGGCTTTGCATTATCATAGATATGTTTGAGTTGATGTGATATGTAATGTTTTTTGTATGAACTATTTTGTAAGTTGTTGAGCTAGAGGAGAGGAGAGAAGGTAGATATTGAGAATTAGATCATAGGCTGGGGAGCCTGGTGCGGTCTAGTTCGCCTCATATAGATCTTACCCATCTGAGGAGAATTGTAAGCGCACAGCATTGTAGATGCAGAACTACCATAATAAAAGAGTCAAGAGCCAAATATTTGTGGACGTAGCCCAGGAGGGGGTGAACCACGGTAATGTCTATGTAATGTGATGAATGCATGCATATCTTTATCCTCTTTTTAGTAGTTAAATATTGTGCTTAATGAATGAATGGGTTATTATATTTCTATGAAATACGGTTGCGCTATTAAGGAAATAAGTTGTTGAAGGTAATGCACAGTCGCGAATAACAGTAGGTTACAATCACAAGTTATAGTAAATGGCTCTGAATACATATCTCATATCCCATACTCAATCCTGGGCTATAAACATCTACGTCTTACAACCACCCATTAAAGCTATCTCGTGTGAGACTACGCGACACATTTTGTGTGTTGTGTTGCCTTCTAGTTTACTAGGAGGGCCGATAGTTTTAGAGGCTTTGTTGGAAACCCGAAAGACATGAACCATGTGTCAATAAGAAGCTCAAAGTAGAATAGAGGAGAGTAACCAACACCCCTGTAGTTTTCTCTATGCATAAACATCTACTCTATTTTATCTTTCACCCATCTCTTGAGCCAACAAGTCATGTCATTGTGCCACTACCTATTTACTGTAGTAAGGTTGATACCGCCCCAGATGATCCCGAAGATTTAGAAGACCTTAGGCATCTGTTATTTAAAGAATTTGAAGTCACTACAAGTGTTTAGGACACCATTTCTCCTGAAGCTAATATCTCTTACACTAACCCTCTGAAGTTGTGCAAGGTTAATACAGGTAGTACAGAGCATCCCAAGATAACCTCTATAGGGGATTGTTGGGACGAATAGACCATGACTAAAATTTTGGCCCTATTGAGGAAATATGAGGACCTATTTCCCACCATCTTCTTAGATTTGAAGGAAATTAAGGGAGATCTAGGAGAAATGAGAATTGAATCGAAGCCTAACGTGAAACCTGTTAAGAATCAACGATACCGTCTGAACCCCAGAGTCAAAGAAAAGGTCAAGAAGGAGATTGATTGCATGCTTGCAGCTGGGTTGATATTCCTAGTGGATAAGTTTGAGTGGATCATCCCTATTGTCATTAAGAGTAAAAATGGTATCGAGGATATCAAGGTTTGTGTTGACTATCGGAGCTTGAACTTTCCCTATGTTCATGACCCATTTCTGACTCCTTTTAGTGATGAAGTCTTGATCGATCATGGGAAGGGAAGCATATTCATTTACTGATGGATTTTCTGGATATCACTAGGTAAGGATGGAAAAAGAGAATAAGAAGAAAACCACATTCACGATAGAGTGGGGGTAATTTTCTTACAACGTCATGTCATTTGGGCTTAAGAATGCCCCAACAGTGTTTTCTCGGATCGTTATTTCCGCATTCCGTGACTTCATCCATAAATTTCTCGAAGTTTATTTTGAGGATTGGATGGTACACAGTCTACTCAAACAACATATTGGTCTCTAGGGATAATGTCGCCAACTACACATTTCCCTCAATCTGAAAAAGTGTATCTTTTGCGTACCATTTGGGAATATGCTTGGCCATATCATTTGTAGGGAAGGAGTGTTGGTGGACCCTACAAAAGTTGCAGTCATCCTCAATATTCCTCATCCTATCTCTGTTGAGTAGTTGCGAACTATCCTGGGACATACTGGATATTACCGTCGGTTTATTAGGGGCTACACGAGTATCACAACACCATTTGAACAATTACTTAAGAAATTCGAAGGATTTCATTGGGATTCAATTTGCGATAAAGAATTTGACACCTTGCAGGAAAATTTGAGTACAACCCCAATTCTAACTTTCCCCAATTGGGGCGTGGAGTTCCATATGCATATCGATGCCTCCAGCGTTGCATTAGGGACTATCCTTACACAAACTTGAGAAGGAAATATTGATCATCCTATCTAATTTGCCAACTGAAATCTCTCCCAAGCAGAACACAACTATCCTACCACCGAACGAGAAGGTTTGGCTATAGTATATGCTTTACAAAAATTTAGAAATTATTTGTTCGATGGTCATTTCAAGTTTTTTACTAATCATTTTGCATTAAAGTGTTTGGTTAACAAACATTTCCTAGAGGGAAGAATCTGTCAATGGTTGTTGTTTTTTCATGAATTTTCATTTGAGGTTATTGTCAAGCCTAGAAATTTGAATGTTGGGCCCAACCACCTCTCTCGGTTAGAGTCCGGTGAGAGTGGTGGAGCCCTGGACGATCAACTTCCTGATGCAGATATGTTCCTCATTGAGGCTATTCTAGACTATTTGTCAAACATTGCGGTATTCCTCACGATGGATACAACACCTGAGGGATATTTTGCAACTCAAAAAAGAAACTTACCCTTCAGGGTAGCAGATTATTAATTGATTGTCAAACAACTGTACAATTTGGCCTTAGATATCATTCTCAGATGGTGTGTACTCGATCAGAGTGACCAGATATCTTATGGGAGTGTCGAAATGGAGTTGTGGGTGGACACATTGGTGGTAAGGATACTACACAGTAGATATTATACGTTGGATTATGGTGTCCTACATTGTTCAAAGATGTCACAAAATTTTCCCAAGCCTATGATGTTTTCCAGTGAGTACAGAAGCCCTCATGCAGAGATGAACTACCTTTACACCCTGTCAGAGCTATGCAATATTTTGAAAAGCGGGTTGTTGATTTCATTGGGCCCATAAACCCACCTGCTCGACATTCCAACACAAGGTGTATAATCACTACAACCGACTTCCTTACAAGGTGGGTTGAAGTGCAACAAGTTCAGGATTGCTCTATGGATACAACGACCAGGTTTATCTTTGAACATATCATAGCTCGATTCAGGTAACCTTGAAGTCTGACTAGTGACTAGGGAGCTCATTTTATCAACCAAACACTACATCTACCCTCACTTGTGAGTTCCTCATTCAACATCACAAGAGAATCCCCTACCATCCACGAGATAATGGAGCGGTTGAGATGTTCAATAAGATTTTGGAAAGGGGCTTGACTAAATTCTGTTGCACAAATCAGGAAGACTTGGATGAGATAATCTATGTTGTATTATGGGCGTACATAACCACTAGTAAGAAACTACACAAGTATACTCTGTTCCAACTGGTTTATGGTAGAGAAGTTGTTGTTCCTGCCAATTTTATCACACCCAACTTATACATTGCGCAAGTCACTCATATGACAAATGATGAATCAGTTATGGAACGGGTTATAGAGTTATTCCAGCTGGATGAAGCATGATTCCTCGCAGATTTTCATCAAACCATCGAAAAATCTCGTCAAAAGGCTTGTCATGATCGACACATCAAACATAAGGCTTGGCATGATAGACACATCAAACACAAATAGTTTTTGCAAGGCGATAAGGTTCTCCTATACAACAGTAAATACCAGAAGCATCCTGGTAAATTACAAATGCATTGGTTGGGATTGTTTATTGTTGTGGAGGTACACGAATCTGGAGCAGTGAAACTTGAACAACTCAATGGTATCCTTTATCTCAATTGGGTGAATGGTGCACATCTAAAACCCTACATCTTCTCTCAATAAGCATTGTTACACAACCCTCTTATGTTATGGGTGGCAATAATAGGTAGTATTTTCAATTACCTTGTTGTTTTCCTATGTTGTTGTTCATGCACTGACGTGTCCGGTTGTTAGTCATTTTTAGATTCTAGTTTTCCATTCCAAATCATCCACCTCATATATTCACTGCACTAGTGAGGTGTAAAAGAGGAAATAGACATTGGACGTCCTTCTAGTTAGCCTGCCCCAAAGAAACCCATGGCATATTCTTAGTCTGTGGTAGGTTATGGAAGTCACAGTCCAGTTCAGGGTTCCTTTCTCTCCACTACTCCACAAGCATTTGTTAATCATTGGATGTCAAATACAAATTCTCCCAAATTGATTTCTATGGGAAGAAAGGTTGATTGCAGATGAATCCAACTAAAAAGGAAGAACAATAGTGCATGTAGCAGGGAATTTTATCAGAAGAAGAAAGTTATTATATGTTACTCAATGGGAGGCTGACCCCCCTCAACTGTGAGCAGGTACAACCACAGTCCCTGGGATTTATATTTATGTCCAAAAGTCAGATTCTACTACGGAAGTAGCATGACCATGATGACTAGTGCAACATTTTTAGATGGCAGGCCATCCAAATCGTCCCTGAATTGGACCCTCTATTTGAGGGAGGCCAGAGCGAAGAGATGAATACTTGACTCAAGACGAGTCAAGGTTTGTGTTTGGGGCCTATTGGACCCTCCATTTTTTGAGAAGACTCGATTTTGCAGAAATATCATAGTATCGCGGGAAAAGCAAAGAAAACTAGTGAAAGGCTACAAATGGCAGCAAATAGAGAAATGCAGTGAAAAGCCAACAGAAAGTGATGCGTCAGAATGCATGTGAGGAAATTAGACATGATCCACTTGGATAGAAAAATGGAATAAGTCGGAACATTCGAGAGAATGCTAGAAGAAGGTGGAATAAAAAAATCACAACACGAGAATGAAGAAAGAAAGAAGTCTGCGGAAAATCCCGATAGCTAGTAGTTATGTAACAGGTTGGGATTAAGTTAGTAGAGGATTAGTTGGTTGATGAGTCGTTCTGGGTTTTTCTGTGAATCACTATCATTCTTATGAATTGTTGTTATTTCTAGCTCTCGATTGTTTTATTGATTCCATAGTTACGAATATTGTAAACGCTTGTTGTGATCATACAAGCTACGGGAAAACCATGTACTGAGTTTATAGTTGATATGATCTCCTCTGTACAATATGGAAACCTAACTTTGTATCAGATGTTATGAAATGATATTAATATAAGAGATGATTGGACCCCTAAAATTAAGATAAATGGTGTATGTATCTCGATGAACTGTGTATTCTTCTTTTGTGCAAGTCTCTGTTATGCATCTCGGATCTCTTCACTGCGTATGGTTACTTTAATTTCTGTAGATATGTTCATGTATGAAGTAGGAATCATTGTATGTGTTATGTAACTCTGTTTAAACTGTGTCTACCCTGTTTATGGTCCCAACCCCGTGATCGATTAGTTGGGTTGTGTTCTTCCCACCACTACATTCTTTTCAACCTCGCTCCATTTCACATAAGTCTCGGCAACGCTTCGGATGAGACCTCCTTCCCTTGTAGAAGGTTGAATATGCCAACACTCTAGATTACAATGGTGCCTTTGTTGGCAAACTCCAAGAACCCTAGTCTCCAATCACGCGCCAACAAAAAGTGGGAATTCAGAAAACCCAACTCCATATGTCTCTCTAATATTTCTTCTTTTTAGGTATTATTTGAAGAAAATGAAAATATATTGTATATCTTAGATTATTCATTCACATGATAATGTGGTTTGAAATTAGTGATGTAATTGCACGATGAGGAAATGATATCATCAGTTGAGAAATTTTTATTTTAAAATTTAAATTTATCTATTTAATAATAAATGAGAAGTAATTTTTTTCCAATGTATATATGTTAGGGACCTAACCCCTCACGTAGGTAGAATAATATATTTCCATGTAATAAAGGTCAATATTAATAAGGTCTATACATAAGGAAGAATAAGTCCAATGTAAGAAGACCTAATAGAAGCTTCCGCTTCTAGAAGGATCTTCCTCTAGATTGTTCTTTTAATATACATATTTAGTATAAATAGGAGTCGAGGGTATGAGAAGTTTTGTCTTGGATATTATTGTAATAGAGCTCTGGTCTGCTGGAGGTTGCCCCCTCGAAGAGGCAAGTGAACATTGCTCTCAGTAATCAAAGTGCTCTTTCTGGTGTTCTTTTGGTATCATTTTGGTATTATTGTGGTGTTGTTCTGATTATACTGTTGTTCATCCGCCATTTCTAGCTGTTTATTTTTGTTCTGCATGATTTTTTATATCTGAAATATTACAAGTGGTATCAAAGAACCTTCCAAGCTGAAAATTATGGGTTAATTTTTTTTTAGGGTAGAGACTTATTCTGGTGTATTTAAGCTATAGAGATCTGTCATTAAGTGCATAAACCCATGGTCGGGGATTCATACACATAGGAAATACAAGTGGTACTTAAGCGCACATATGTTGGCCACCCTTGTAACCCATGTTGATACCCCTTCGAGTGGTAGCGCATCAGACAACACCTATATAAGGATCGACCTAGATCTCCTAAAGCCCTTAATATATAAACCGATCGGCCGCATGACTATTATAGTTTCACCGAGAACAACACTCGGGAAGATACTCTCTAGTACCTGGGTAGTCAGGTAGTTCGGCTAAGGGCACGGTCTAGCCTCCTTAGTTGGTGCCCTGAGATATTGGACTGAGTACTATTGTTGGACCCCGCACATATATCAGAGAGTTATAGCACGAGGAAAACCCTTGTCTGTAGAACCCTTGAATACCTAACCCTTGGGATGAAAACAAAAACAGAATAAACAAGATCTATAGTGGCGCAATTGTGTCTCCTGCATTTGAGTTGTGAAATTTCTACACATTTCTTCCTATTAACCATTTGGGCATTTCTTCGTTGCAGTATTCTTCAAGCCGGAGTATAAATCCGCAGGAGTAAAAAAAAAAGAGTATATTGATCCCGCCACCACACTTATTTTGGATCTATTCCATTGGATTCCCCTTTTCTCCCTGATCGCAGTCATACCCTTCATTTTTAATCCTTTTTGTTTCAGTGGACCCGACCCCTTCCTAGTTTACCTATTTTTCCGCCTATCCCATTATATTTCCCTGCAAGCACTGACCGATGTGGTACCTATCACTTCTAGGTCTTTTTTTTGTGGTCCCACCCACCCATTTTTTCCTTGCCCACACTTCCCCTCTACAAATGGCCACCACTCGCACCAAGATCTCCAAAATTTTGTCAATCAAGCCCATCTCACATCTCACATCTCACCTGGATTCCACCAATTCCCGCATTGACACCTTGGAAGCCAACCTCTCAACCCAATTGACCTCCCTCCAGTCTGCTACCAATCAATTGTTGAACCGCCCTACGGGTCCTTCATCAGCACAACCCGATGTTGTTGATTCCTCTCAGTCTCCACATTTTCACTCCAACTCCTTTCATCGTGAACCCCATCTTCCCCGCGTAGAGGTCAATAATTTGATGGCTCTAATCCTACAGGTTGGGTCACTCAAATGGAGCATTATTTTTCTCTGCATGGTATTACTGACGAGTTGGCCAAACTTCACTATGTTGTCCTCTATCTAGATCTTGAACGTTTGCAATGGTGGCAATGGCGCAAAAATTCACGTTAGGGGTATATTGCCTAGACCCAATTTGTTGTTGAGCTCTATGCCCACTTTGATACTGATACCCACTATCTAGGTCGTTTGACCAAGTTGAAACAGTCAGGCACAATGGGAGACTTCATCACTTCTTTTGAGCATTTGGCCTTTCAAACAAAGGGCATGTCAGATGCCTTCTCCCGTGAATGCTTTATCAGTGGTCTCAAGGATGAAATTCGATCCTAGGTTCTCATGGCTTGCCCTCCCACTTGGTTGGAAGCTACTCAATGTGCTAAAGAGGCCCAACAAGTTGTTTTTTCCAAGAAGGAAAAAACCCTTTTGTTCCTCTCCCTCAACCCGCTAATCCTAACCCCCCTATTACTCTCCTCAAGGTCTAGAAACTAATTAGGGCTGAAATGGTTGAACACCAACTGAAGGATATTTGCTATAATTGTGATGAAAATTTTTTTTCGGGGCATAAGTGTAAGGAACAAAAATTATTTATGGTAATCTCAGAAGATGTTCCTCACGAGGATGTGATAGTTCCCCTTGTTGAAGAACCCTCCCTTCCCGATGCCACCCAAGAGCCTCCTGACCCACCTGAATTTGACCCACTTATTTCCTTGCATACCCTCACTGGCTTCTCAGCCCCCCAAACAATCAAGCTCATTGGCTACATTAAGCACAGGAAGGTCACCATCCTTGTTGGCAGTGGTAGCACCCACAATTTTATTCATCGTCGCATTGCCCAGGAAACCAATTGATATATTTTTGTTGTCAAAAATTTTCAAATCATGGTCACCAATGGTGGATCCATGAAATGTGGTGGGTGGTGTGAAAATGTTCGTCTTCAAATTGGACATTACCAACTGAAATCTCATATGTTTTCCATTGACATGGGAGGTTGTGACATTGTGCTAGGTGTTGAGTGGTTACGCACTTTGGGTCCCATTCTTATGGATTTTAAGGAATTAACCATGCAATTCCTATAGGAAGGACAAAAGTATCAATTCCAAGGTCTCACAATTGATTCTCCTAAGATCATTAGTTCCCATCATATGGAAAAGATTCTCAAGAAAGGCCACTCCAGTATCATTGCTCAACTTCATTCTATTCAAGCCGTTGAGACACCCTCTGTGCATCCTGAACTCTAAGCTATCCTTTCCAAACATCAAGTTGTTTTTTTAGGGCCTTCCTCCTTCTCCTGGTGTTCATGATCATTCCATTCCCCTTGTTCCTGGCAGTCTTCCTCCCAATGTTCGCCCTTATCGCCATCCCTTTTCCCAAAAGAATGAAACTGAGAAAATAATGCAGGAATTCCTCCAAGCGGGTGCTATTCGCCCCAGTACTAGCCCTTATTCTTTCCCTGTGGTTATGGTAATTAAGAAAGAAGGTACTTGGCGCATGTGTCCCGACTTTTGTGCCCTCAATAAGCTCACCATCAAGGACATGTTCCCCATTCCTGTCATTGATGATATCTTGGATGAGCCGAGTGGTGCTCAGTACTTCACTAAACTTGATATGTGTTTTGGATACCACCAAATACATATGCAAGAAGCTGACCTACCCAATACTGCCTTTGAAACTCACGAGGGTCACTATGAGTTTTTGGTCATGCCCTTTGGCCTATGTAATGCCCCCTCCACCTTCCAAGGCCTCATGAATCATGTCTTCTGTATTTTTCTCCATCATTTTGTCTTAATTTTCTTTGATGATATTCTCATCTATAGTAAAACTTGGAAATCTCATCTTTCCCATGTGGATCAAATTCTCCATCTACTCTCGCAGCACCAACTTTTCCTCAAACAATCTAAATATAATTTTAGCACCTCGGAAGTGGAGTACTTGGATCACATTGTTGGCAAGGCCGGTGTCAGGGTGGATCCTAAAAAGATTGAAGCTATGAAAGATTAGCCTCACCCAAAGACTCTCAAAAGCTTGCGTGGATTTCTTGGTTTAATAGGTTATTATCGCAATTTTGTTAAGAATTATGGAAAGATTGCAGCACCTCTCACTACTCTCCTTAAAAATAATTCTTTCACTTGGACTCCAGCAGTTTCTCGGGATTTTCAAACCTTGAAGATGGCTATGTGCACCACTCCATTCCTGTCCTTTCCTGATTTCACAAAGACCTTTGTCCTGGAATGTGATGCTTCCGGGAAAGGAATTTTCGTCGTCCTTATGCAAGAGGGTCAGCCTTTGGCCTTTACCAACAAACAACTGTCAAAGAAAAATTTGGGAAAATCAATCTATGAAAAGGAAATGTTGGCTATTCTGCATGTCGTGGATCTTTGGCGCCCTTATCTATTGGGGAAACGCTTCCAAATTAAGATAGATCATCAAAGTCTCAAGTATTTTCTGGAACAACGCCTTTCCGACCCGAGCAACAAAAATGGGTGACTAATCTCTTTGGATATGATTATGAGATCATTTACACGAAAAGAAAAGACAATGTTCTTGTTGATGCACTTTCCAGAAAATATGAAGATGAAGGGTCCCTTTTTTCTCTCTCCTTCATTGTACCAGATTTGCTCCAAGTGGTTCGCCAGGAATGGCTACAAGATTCCAAACGTTCGCATCCAATACAACAATTGCAGTCCAATTCTCCAGTCTCCTCGAGGTGTTCTTGGCTCAATGATGAGCTTCGATACAAAGGTCGTTTGTATTTAAGTACACAGTCAAAACTTAAATCCACGGTACTTTCTAAGCTTCATGCGACACCCACAACTGGGCATTCAGGGTTTACCAAAACCTATGACCAGGTCAAACGTTATTTTTTCTGGGATGGTATGAAATAGGACGTTCGTAAATTTTTGGTTGAATGTGATGTGTGTCAATGCAACAAGTGTGAAACAGTACAAATCTCCTGGAAAACTACAACTGCTTCTGATTCCACCTGTTATTTGGCGGGATGTCTCTATGGATTTTATTGTAGGCTTACCTAAATCGGGAAATAAATCAGTCTTCATGGTGGTAGTTGATCGTCTTTCCAAGTATGCTCATTTATGTGCTCTTCAACACCCATTTACATCCTCCACTATGACTCAACTTTTCATGGATCAGGTCTTCAAGCTTCATGGCATGCCACATTCTATTGTTTTTTATCATGACCCAACTTTCACTGGCAATTTTTGGCAAGAACTGTTCAAGCTCCAAGGCACCCAATTGCATCTCAGCACAACTTATCATCCCCAAAATGATGGTCAAACTGAAGTGGTCAACAAGTGTTTGGAAACATATTTGAGGTGTTTTGCATCAGAAAGGCAAAATCAGTGGACTCAATGGTTACCGCTAGTTGAATGGTGGTACAACACTTCTTACCATATAGCTACTCGTATGACTCCTTTTGAAGCAGTATATGGACAAAATCCACCTTCAGTTCTCTCATATTTTATAGGTGTCTCGAAGGTCCAGGCAGTTGACCAAACACTTACAGTTCGAGAGGTTATTCTCCGTACCCTCAAAGAGAATTTGGTCATGGCCCAGAATCGCATGAAGAAACAAGCAGATCAAGGTCGCTTTGAACGTCAATTTGCAAAAGGGGATCAGGTGTTTCTTTGACTGCAACCTTACAAGCAAACTTCCCTCAAGGATGACCATTGTCAGAAAATGGCGCCCAAATTTTATGGTCCTTATACAGTTCTCAAGCGTGTGGGACAGGTGGCCTATCAGTCAGCTTTTCCCAGTCATTTTAAGCTCCATCCTATTTTTCATGTTTCCTGCTTAAAAAACTCAAACCAACCTTCCTAAGTTGGACGAAGAAGGCTCCATTTGGCTACAACCACAAGCAGTTTTGGACCAGCGTGAGCGTCGTTTGCGTCGGTGAACCATCAAGGAAGTGTTAGTCCAGTGGAAAGATAAAACTCCAGCAGATGCCACTTGGGAACCAACTACTATTCTGTAGCAGATTCCTCATCTCAAGCCTTGAGGACAAGGTTGTTTTTAAGGGGGAGGACATGTTAGGGACCTAAACCCTCACGTAGGTAGAATAATATAGTTCCATGTAATAAAGGTCAATATTAATAAGGCCTATCAATAAGGAAGAATAACTCCAATGTAAGAAGACCTAATAGAAGCTTTCGCTTCTAGAAGGATATTCCTTTAGATTGTTCTTTTGATAGACATATTTAGTATAAATAGGAGTCGAGGGTATGAGAATTTTTGTCTTGGATATTATTGTAATAGAGCTCTGCTCTGCTAGAGGTTGCCCCCTCAAAGAGGCAAGTGAACGTTGCTCTCGGTAATCAAAGTGCTCTTTCTAGTGTTCTTATTGTATCATTTTGGTATTATTGTGGTGTTGTTCTGATTATATTGTTGTTCATCTTCCATTTCTAGCTATTTATTTCTGTTCTGGATACCTTTTTATATCTAGAATATTACAATATAATTTTTTTACACGGTATTAGACTAAGCAACAATCTTAGGCAAAAACTAATGTAAATAACTATTTTCAATTCGTACTTCTGTGAATATATAAATTATACTTCAAGAGATGAGAAGATGAGATGAGATGTGGTTGCACATCTTAAAAATGTAAATTTTTATTTATTTTGTAATGAATGAGAAATATAGTATCTTTGTTAAATGGACATAACAATTTACATTGAAATACTAGAAATAACAAGCTAGGGGCAAGTAATCATATTTAAAAATGAATCATAATTCATTAAAGAGCTTGAAGTTCCAAAACAATTTAATTTTTTTTCAACGTGATGGTAGTAAATGGTTGTTAACTTTTCATATCCAATATCATAAACTGAAGGGAAAAAATAATTGATCAATTATATATAACCATAATAAAATGAATCATACACAAATATAAATGTTGAAATAAAACATGTACATATCATTTTTTGTTGCCATACAAGTTGGTTGTACCTACGGATTATGGTTCTTCACATAGGCTTTAGTTATCATTTGCTTTAATAGTTTGGAAGATGGAGATGAATAAATGATCCTTTTGGACTTTCCTTTCAAAATTTTAAACTTTAATGAAGGCTTTAAGTATTTGGGATTTCTAATAAAACCTAATGGCTATGGTAAATGGTATTGCGGTTGGCTCTTAGAAAGATTTAAAGCTTGAATTAATCATTGGAGTAATAGGTGGAATTTTGTTAGGGACCTAACCTCCCTAACCCCTCAAGTAGATAGAACAATATGGTTTCTATGTAATAAAGGTCGACATTAGTAAATAAGACCTATGTAATAATGTGAACGTGTCTAATGTAAGAAGACTTAATAGAAGGTTCCGCTTCTAGAAATATGTTCCTCTATAATGTTCTCTAGAAGATAGAAATAATATAAATAGGAGTAGAAAGCATGGAAAAGCTTGGTCTTAAGAATCATTTTGTACTTAAGCTTTGTTATGCTAGAGGTTTCCCCCTCGAAGAGGCAAGTGAACTTGATTATCAAGATAATAAAGGTATCATTTATGGAATCAATTTTGTCATTGTTCTCTCTATTTTTCTCTTCTACTGATAATATTAGAAACAATCTTATTTCTTCTCTGCATAATAACATCTAGGAATCAAAGCACTTTCCTCTGCATATTTTTAGACATTTTTTCCAGGCGAGAGACGTGTATTGTCGACGTATTTAAAGCACGGTGATATGTTTTTCAATGGGTGAATATGTTGTTGGGGAAGAATACATGCAAGAAATACAAACAATTTCACACGGTTACTCAAAACATTGTTTCACCTAGTTGGAAACCTCTGTAACCCCTATTGGTACCCCTTCGAGAAGTGTCATATTAGACAACACATGTACATGGCCATTCACTTACATGTACCCTCGGGTATATAGGGAGTCCCATAGGTCTTTTGAAACTATTTGTAGATCATCCCATCGACCACCTGACTTCTATAGTGGCACCGAGAACAACACTTGAAAAGATTACTCTCGCGTACTTGGGTAATCAGGTAGTATAGCTAAGGGTGTGATTGAGCCTCGTTGGTTAGAGCCATATTCAATCGAGATTATTGTCGGAACCTGTTGGTACATCAAAGAGCTATAGCATAGAGCAATCCCTTGTCTGCAAGAACCGTAAAATCCCCAACTCTTGTTTTCAGAACACAAAATAAGAGAAATTGAATAGACACATAGTGGAAATTTTTCACATCCAATGTGTGCAACCATGCTTTCAGCATACAGGCCATAAAATTCCTACACATTTTTAACTATTAAGAACTTTAGCATTCTGTCGGTACAATGTTATTTAGACAAGAGTATAACTCCACAAGAGTTAAAAAAAAATGAGTATAGGGGTCTCCAACACCCTTATTTTGTACCTATCCCATTATATTCCTCTCTTTCCATTGATCAGAATCGTACCCCTCTCTTATAATCCTTTTTTTCCTGTGGACCCGCCCACTCTCCATGGAACCCTTATTTGGGACCTATCCCATTGGATTCCCCTTTGCATCCTGATCATAGTAATCCCACTCTCCCATAACCCCTTTCGTCGGGACCCACTTTCCCTATTCTTTCCCACTTCTCTCCCATATTGTCCACACTCACAACCAAGACTTTGACAATCACATCGCTGCCTTGGACAGAGCCCATGAGAAAACCAATACCAACATCAGTGACATTAATTCCAATCCTGCTTGAATAAATTCCCAGCTCAACCAACTGGACACCCTAAATTCTTAGCTCACTGACCTCGAAACCCTCCTTGTCGTTGTAAAAAAATTAACAACCATTCTTATGTCATCCAATGATCCTAATTCTTCTGCACAACCTTCACACCCAGAGGGTGCGGACTCCTCCCATTCCATAGCCTTTCATTTTAATCCCCTTACTCGTGAGGTACATCTTCCCAAGGTTGAGGTGAACAAATTTGATGGCTCTAATCCCATGGGTTGGATCACGCAAATGGAATATTATTTTTCATTGCATGGCATTATTGATGACCTGACCAAAATTTGTATCAGTGTCCTTTTTTTGGATCCAGAATGTTGGAAATGGTGGCAATGGCGTAAAAATTCACATTGAGGGTATCTTGCTTGGACCTAATTTGTTGCATACCTTTATGAATGCTTTAACACTGACACACATCATTTAGGTCAGTTGACCAAGTTGAAAAAGTCTGTTACAATGGAAGAATACATCATTGTTTTTAAACAGTTGGCTTTCTGAAATGACGACATGTTGAACACCTTCTTTCGTGAATGCTTTATTAGTGGCCTCAAGGATGACATTTGGGCTCATGTCCTAATGGATCGCCCCCAGGTATGGATTGCATCTACTCTTCATGCCAAGGAATCCCACAGGTTGTCTCTTCCAAAATATGAAATCCCTCCTTTATTCCCCGCTCTTGTCCCATCAATCTTGCCCCTCCTTTCACTTCTCCTAAGATCTAGAAATTGACGAGGGTAGAAATGGAGAAATGCAACCTAAGGGTATTTTCTATAACTGTGATGAAAAATATTTTTGGCAGCACAAGTATAAGGAGAAAAAGATTTTCATGTTCATTTCTAGGGATATGTATGAAAAGGATGGCAATGTTTCCCCATTTGAGGCACTACCCCAATCCAATGATCTTATCCCACCCTCTCATCCACCAGAAGTTACACCACTTATCTCTTTGAATGCTCTCACTGGTATCTATGCTCCCCAAACTCTAAATTTAATTGGGTATATCAAGAATCAAAAATTCATTATCCTTTTTGATAATCGCAACACCCATAATTTTATGCATCGTTGCATTTCTCAAGAGACCCCATGTTATATCCCTGCAGTCAATAATTTTAAAATCATGATTACTAATTGAAGTTCTATGAAGTGTGGGGTTTGTTGTGAAAATGTGCACCTCCAAATTGGTCATTATCACATGAAATACCACATGCTTTATATTTACATGGGAGGTTGCAACATTACTTTGGGTGCTAAATGGTTACGCACACTAGGCCCCATCACAATGGACTTTAAGGAATTAACCATGTGTTTCTAAAAAGATGGATAGTGATACCACTTCTAAGGCATTACCGCAAGCTCCCTTGAGATTATCAATTCACACCGAATGGAGAAACTCCTTAAGAAAGGTCATTCTAGCATTATTTCCCAACTCCATGTGATTCAAGCAGTTGAGACCCCCTCACCCACGGTTCATCCCGATATCTAGTCTCTCCTCTCTAAACACAAAATTGTTTTTAACAATCCCCAAGGGCTTTTGCCTTCCTATGGAACCCATAATCACTCCATCCCACTTGTACCTGGTAGTATTGCTCCCAATGTTTTCCCTTATCATCACCCTTTTTCCCAAAAAAATGAAATTGAGAAAATTGTTCAGGAATTTATCGCGGCGGGTGTCATTCATCCTAGTACTAGCCCTTACTCTTCTCTCATTATCATGGTGCTCAAGAAAGAAGGTATGTGGCACATGTGCCCTAATTTTTTTATCCCTCAACAAAATTACTATTAAAGATAAATTTCCCATTCTTGTCATTGATGACCTTTTGGGTGAACTGAGTGGTGCTCAATTATTTACCAAACTTGATCTACGTTTTGGATACCACAAGATACATATGAAAGAGGCTGATATTCCCAAAACTTCCTTTCTCACTCACGAAATCCATTATGAGTTCTTGGTCATTCCCTTCAGCCTGTGTAATGCACCATCCACTTTCCAAAGCCTCATGAATCATGTCTTCCTCCCTTTTCTCCATTAGTTTTCCTAGTCTTTGTCGATGATATCCTCATTTATAGTAAAACTTGGCAAGCCCATCTATCCCATGTGGATCGAGTCTTACATTTACTATCTCAACACAAAATCTTTCTCAAACTATCTAAATGTGATTTTGCAGCTCCAGAAGTTGAGTACCTAATCCATATTGTTGGAAAGAATGATGTCTGTGTGGATCCAACAAAAATAGAATCTAAGAAGGATTGGCCCCATCCTGAAAATCTTAAATGTTTGAGAGGTTTCCTTGGTTTAACTGGATATTATCGCAAGTTTGTTCAAAACTATGGAAAAATTGTAGCTACCCTCGCTGCTGTCCTTAAAAATAATGCTTTCAGTTGTACTTCAGCCGCCGATCAATCCTTCCAAGCCTTGAAAGAGGTTATGTGTATGATTCTTGTTTTGGAACTTCCAAACTTCACCAAGATGTTTTTTCTGGAATTTGGTGCTTCTAGGAAATTCATCGGTGTTGTTCTCATGCAAGATGGAAGACCCTTGGCTTTCACTAGAAAACAAACCTCTGAGGGACATTTAGGAAAATCTACCTATTAAAAGGAAATGTTGGACATTCTCCATGTGGTGGATCTCTAGAGTCCTTACTTGTTGGGGGAATGCTTCCAAATTAAAACTAATCATCGTAGACTCAAATATTTTTTAGAATAAATAATTTCATCCCCTGAGCAACAGAAATGGGTGACGAAGATGTTTGGCCATGATTAAGTGATCATTTACAAGAATGTAAAAGAGAAGGTGGTTATTGATGCTCTTTCAAGAAAATATGAAGAAGTAGGGTTCCTCTTTTCCCTCTCTTTCGTTGTAGTGTATTGGTTACAAGTAGTTCACTAGGAATGGTTCTAAGATCCCAAACTTTCTCGCTTGATCCACCAATTGCAACAAGATCCTTAGGAATATCTGGGATATTGTTGGCACAATGAGGTGATTCACTATAAAGGTCATTTGTATGTAAGTAAACATCCTCACCTTAAATCCATTGTTATCTTTGAACTCCATGCTTCACCAACAACTAGGCATTCAGGTTTGCACAAAACATACGAACGGTTCAAACGTTCTCTCTTTTGGGAAGGCATGAAATAGGAAATTTACACCTTTGTGGCCGAATGTGATACTTGTCAATGCAATAAGGGATAAATCGTCAAAACTCCAGACACACTCCAACCTCTCCCTATTCCACCTGATATATGGATGAATATTTCTATGGACTTCATTGTCGAATTACCCAAATCTAGAAATAAATTAGTCATCATGGTTGTAGTCGACCTCCTTTCCAAAAATTCTCATTTATGTTCCCTCCAACACATGTTCATGGCATCCATGGTAGCTCAAATTTTAATGGATAATATCTTCAAACTCCATGGCATGCCTCACTCTATTATCTCCAACTGTGATCCAACTTCAACCAACAACTTTTGGAAAGAATTGTTCAAGCTCTAGGGAACCCAATTGCATCTTAGAACAACTTATTATCCCCAGACTAATGGTCAAACATAAGTTTTCAACAAGTGATTGGAAACATAGTTGTGGTGTTTTGCATCAGATGAACAAAATCAATGGGTTCAATGCTTACAACTCGTTAAATGGTGGTAGAACAAATCTTACCACATTACACTCACATGACTCCCTTTGAAGTGGTCTACGATCATAAGCCACCTTCTATATTCTCCTACCTAACCAATGTCTCTAAGGTCTAGGACGTCGACAACACACTTACATTCCAAGTTTCCATTCTTCATACCCTCAAAGAAAATTTGGTCATGGCTCAAAATTGCATGAAGCAACAAGCAGATCATGGTTGTTCAAAACACCAATTTGCTAAAGGGGACCAGGTTTTTCTTCATCTCCAACCTTATAAGAAAACCTCCCTCAAAGAAGAACATTATTAGAAACTTTCTCCCAAGTTTTATGGCTCTTTTACAATTCTCAAGTGCATGGGGCGTGCATCCTACAAGTTATTTCTCCCCGGTCACTCTAAGATCCATCCTATTTTTCATGTTTCTTTCTTAAAGAAAGTGATTGAAACTAAGTGCCAGATTCAAACTAGTCTCTCTGAAATAGATGAAGAAGGATCCATTTGATTCCAGACCCAAGCAATCTTGGACCACCATGAGCATCGTCTCTATTAGCACACCATCAAGTAATTTTTAGTCCATCTCAAGCCTTTAGGACAAGACTCTTTCTCAAGGGGTATGGAATGTTAGGGACCTAACCTCCCCAACCCCTCAAGTAGATAAAATAATATGTTTTATATGTAATAAATGATAACATTTGTAAGTAAGGAATCCAACCTTATAAGCAAACCTCCCTCAAAGAAGAACATTATCAAAAAAAAATTCCCAAGTTTTATGGCTCTTATACAATTCTCAAGTGCATAGGGCTTGCATCCTACAATTTATTTATCTCGGGCCACTCTAAGCTCCATCATATTTTTCATGTTTCTTTCTTAAAGAAAGTGATTGGAACCAAGTGCCAGATTCAAACTAGTCTACCTGAATTGGATGAAGAAGGCTCCATGTGGTTGTAGCCCCAATCAATCTTGGACCACCATGAGCATCGTCTATGTTAGCACACCATCAAGGTATTTCTAGTTCAGTGAAAGGACACACAAATAGAGGATGCCACATGGGAGTTGGCTACCATTCTGCAACATTTTCTCCATCTCAAGCCTTGAGGAAAAGGCTCTTTCTCAAGGGGGAGGGCATGTTAGGGACCTAACCTCCCTAACCCCTCAAGTAGATAGAATAATATTTTTTCTATGTAATAAAGGATAACATTAGTAAATAAGGCCTATGTAATAATATGAAAATGTCTAATGTAAGAAGACTTAATAGAAGGTTCCGCTTCTAGAAAGATCTTCCTCTAGAATGTTCTCTAGAATATAGGAATAATATAAATAAGAGTAGAAAGAATGGAAAAGTTTGCTATTGAGAATCATTTTGTACTTGATCTCAACTTAGCTGGAGTTTCCCCCTCGAAGAGGCAAGTGAACTTGGCTATCAATATAATAAAGGTATCATTTATGGAATCAATTGCATCATTGTTCTCTTCGTTTTTCTCTTTCTACTTATCATTTTAGAAACAACCTTATTTATGCTTTGCATAATAACATCTGGCTACCTTACACTTTCAGTCGGTGGGAATTTATCTTTGATTAAATATATTTTAGTGGAAATCCAACTCTTATGGGATTCCTCATCATTCATTCCTAAAGGTGTCATACAAGCGATAAAGAAGTTATGATACAATTTTTTATGGTATGGAAAATGAAAAAATGATCACATACCACTAGTTAAATGGAAAATAATTGTTATGCCAAAAGAATTTTGGGGGTGGGATCTTAATAATGCACATGTTTTTTGTTTATCCTTGGTAGTGAAAAAATTATGGAAGGTCATGGCAAAAAATGGTTTATGGAGGGACATTCTAGAGTAGAAATATATTTCTCTTGACTCCTTTATAGATTGGATTTGTAATCGAAGGAAATCCACTATGAATGTTTCAAATCAATGGAAAGATTCAGTGTGCTCATTCCCTATTCTTGGTTATTTATAAGCCTGAAAAGTAGGCTCGGGGTATAACATAATACTGGGTTCTAATGTTATTTGGGATGTGGATACAAGTACCTATTGTCAAATGATACTATTGACTCCTTTATAGATTGGATTTGTAATCCAAGGAAATCCACTATTAATATTTCAAAACAATGGAAAGATTCAGTGTGCTCGTTCCCTATTCTTGGTTATTTATCAGTCTGTAAAGTAGGCTCAGGGTATAACATAATACTGGGTTCTAATGTTATTTGGGATGTGGATACAAGTACCTATTGTCAAATGATACTATTGAATCTCTTCATCAACAAGGTTTCTTTTTGTTAAATCAAGTTGTAGATGAAGGCACAACTAATATTTGGCATCAAGGTTGGAGATAAATAGACTCATTGGGATTAGTAGGTGATCAGATTAATAATTGGAATGGATATATCAATTATATTACAAAGGACCATAGCAAACTAAAGGAAGGACTCAAATCCTTGGCATGGACCAAGAACAAAGTTCATGTGAATTTGTTGCAAAATTGGACTACAAAGTTATGTTTGATACAATTAAACAAATATCATTGGTGGTAATGGTGGAAACATTTATGGAAGTTAAAGGCCCCAAATAAGTCTAAAATTATTCTATGGTTGGCCCTCATGAATAAGGTTCTATCTTGGGACAAGCTTCATTTGACGAACAAACATGGTTCAAGCATTTGTACAAGGTTCAAGCATATGTATGTTGTGTAGATCAAATGATAAAACTACTCTACATATTTTCATCAAGTGTCCATATTCTTAGGCTCCATGAAAGGAAGTTAAAAATATTATAGAAGTGGAAAATGTTTGCCAAGGAAACACTATTGAAGAACGTTTGAAAGCATGACTAGAGAAAAAAGATTTAAAAAAATTCAGAGCATTTCCCTATATAGTTTTTTTGGTGTATTTGGTTGGCAAGAAATTTTGTCATTTTGTAGGATAGATACCTTCCTTATTTTTAGGTATATGCTCGGATTTCAACTTTGTCTCGGATTTGTATTTTAGAGGTCCCATACAACAATCATAGGTTGACTCCAAGGTTACAAATTGACAAATCCTATCATTGGGGCATTTTATGTGGAGCTTATCAGAGAGATAGTAATCATAATAGTGTTGGGGAAGTCCTTTATTTCTTAGAGGGGTGTTATATACAATTCAAAGTAGATCTTGATGCAAGAAATGATAACACATCTAAACCTATAGCCTTAGATGTAAAGTTGTTGTTGTAGTGTGCCATAGATAGAAATATCATATTTGGGAACTTAACTTTGGTAATAAATTAGATAAAAGGGGCTTCACACTTTAAAGGTGTTCATCTCTCGGTTTGACTTCATATCATATGAGATACTCATAGAACTTAATATCGTTGTTGATTCCCTTTCTAAAGAAAGCCAACAATTGGAGGATGGGACCACAAATATCATTAAACATACTTTTTGATGCACTCTAATATTTTTGGATTTAGTTTTATAGTTCTTTTCTTTGTCATGGTT
>ML832647.1:63590-78504 GCA_009831015.1 Picea engelmannii
AGATGAGATGTGGTTGCACATCTTAAAAATGTAAATTTTTATTTATTTTGTAATGAATGAGAAATATAGTATCTTTGTTAAATGGACATAACAATTTACATTGAAATACTAGAAATAACAAGCTAGGGGCAAGTAATCATATTTAAAAATGAATCATAATTCATTAAAGAGCTTGAAGTTCCAAAACAATTTAATTTTTTTTCAACGTGATGGTAGTAAATGGTTGTTAACTTTTCATATCCAATATCATAAACTGAAGGGAAAAAATAATTGATCAATTATATATAACCATAATAAAATGAATCATACACAAATATAAATGTTGAAATAAAACATGTACATATCATTTTTTGTTGCCATACAAGTTGGTTGTACCTACGGATTATGGTTCTTCACATAGGCTTTAGTTATCATTTGCTTTAATAGTTTGGAAGATGGAGATGAATAAATGATCCTTTTGGACTTTCCTTTCAAAATTTTAAACTTTAATGAAGGCTTTAAGTATTTGGGATTTCTAATAAAACCTAATGGCTATGGTAAATGGTATTGCGGTTGGCTCTTAGAAAGATTTAAAGCTTGAATTAATCATTGGAGTAATAGGTGGAATTTTGTTAGGGACCTAACCTCCCTAACCCCTCAAGTAGATAGAACAATATGGTTTCTATGTAATAAAGGTCGACATTAGTAAATAAGACCTATGTAATAATGTGAACGTGTCTAATGTAAGAAGACTTAATAGAAGGTTCCGCTTCTAGAAATATGTTCCTCTATAATGTTCTCTAGAAGATAGAAATAATATAAATAGGAGTAGAAAGCATGGAAAAGCTTGGTCTTAAGAATCATTTTGTACTTAAGCTTTGTTATGCTAGAGGTTTCCCCCTCGAAGAGGCAAGTGAACTTGATTATCAAGATAATAAAGGTATCATTTATGGAATCAATTTTGTCATTGTTCTCTCTATTTTTCTCTTCTACTGATAATATTAGAAACAATCTTATTTCTTCTCTGCATAATAACATCTAGGAATCAAAGCACTTTCCTCTGCATATTTTTAGACATTTTTTCCAGGCGAGAGACGTGTATTGTCGACGTATTTAAAGCACGGTGATATGTTTTTCAATGGGTGAATATGTTGTTGGGGAAGAATACATGCAAGAAATACAAACAATTTCACACGGTTACTCAAAACATTGTTTCACCTAGTTGGAAACCTCTGTAACCCCTATTGGTACCCCTTCGAGAAGTGTCATATTAGACAACACATGTACATGGCCATTCACTTACATGTACCCTCGGGTATATAGGGAGTCCCATAGGTCTTTTGAAACTATTTGTAGATCATCCCATCGACCACCTGACTTCTATAGTGGCACCGAGAACAACACTTGAAAAGATTACTCTCGCGTACTTGGGTAATCAGGTAGTATAGCTAAGGGTGTGATTGAGCCTCGTTGGTTAGAGCCATATTCAATCGAGATTATTGTCGGAACCTGTTGGTACATCAAAGAGCTATAGCATAGAGCAATCCCTTGTCTGCAAGAACCGTAAAATCCCCAACTCTTGTTTTCAGAACACAAAATAAGAGAAATTGAATAGACACATAGTGGAAATTTTTCACATCCAATGTGTGCAACCATGCTTTCAGCATACAGGCCATAAAATTCCTACACATTTTTAACTATTAAGAACTTTAGCATTCTGTCGGTACAATGTTATTTAGACAAGAGTATAACTCCACAAGAGTTAAAAAAAAATGAGTATAGGGGTCTCCAACACCCTTATTTTGTACCTATCCCATTATATTCCTCTCTTTCCATTGATCAGAATCGTACCCCTCTCTTATAATCCTTTTTTTCCTGTGGACCCGCCCACTCTCCATGGAACCCTTATTTGGGACCTATCCCATTGGATTCCCCTTTGCATCCTGATCATAGTAATCCCACTCTCCCATAACCCCTTTCGTCGGGACCCACTTTCCCTATTCTTTCCCACTTCTCTCCCATATTGTCCACACTCACAACCAAGACTTTGACAATCACATCGCTGCCTTGGACAGAGCCCATGAGAAAACCAATACCAACATCAGTGACATTAATTCCAATCCTGCTTGAATAAATTCCCAGCTCAACCAACTGGACACCCTAAATTCTTAGCTCACTGACCTCGAAACCCTCCTTGTCGTTGTAAAAAAATTAACAACCATTCTTATGTCATCCAATGATCCTAATTCTTCTGCACAACCTTCACACCCAGAGGGTGCGGACTCCTCCCATTCCATAGCCTTTCATTTTAATCCCCTTACTCGTGAGGTACATCTTCCCAAGGTTGAGGTGAACAAATTTGATGGCTCTAATCCCATGGGTTGGATCACGCAAATGGAATATTATTTTTCATTGCATGGCATTATTGATGACCTGACCAAAATTTGTATCAGTGTCCTTTTTTTGGATCCAGAATGTTGGAAATGGTGGCAATGGCGTAAAAATTCACATTGAGGGTATCTTGCTTGGACCTAATTTGTTGCATACCTTTATGAATGCTTTAACACTGACACACATCATTTAGGTCAGTTGACCAAGTTGAAAAAGTCTGTTACAATGGAAGAATACATCATTGTTTTTAAACAGTTGGCTTTCTGAAATGACGACATGTTGAACACCTTCTTTCGTGAATGCTTTATTAGTGGCCTCAAGGATGACATTTGGGCTCATGTCCTAATGGATCGCCCCCAGGTATGGATTGCATCTACTCTTCATGCCAAGGAATCCCACAGGTTGTCTCTTCCAAAATATGAAATCCCTCCTTTATTCCCCGCTCTTGTCCCATCAATCTTGCCCCTCCTTTCACTTCTCCTAAGATCTAGAAATTGACGAGGGTAGAAATGGAGAAATGCAACCTAAGGGTATTTTCTATAACTGTGATGAAAAATATTTTTGGCAGCACAAGTATAAGGAGAAAAAGATTTTCATGTTCATTTCTAGGGATATGTATGAAAAGGATGGCAATGTTTCCCCATTTGAGGCACTACCCCAATCCAATGATCTTATCCCACCCTCTCATCCACCAGAAGTTACACCACTTATCTCTTTGAATGCTCTCACTGGTATCTATGCTCCCCAAACTCTAAATTTAATTGGGTATATCAAGAATCAAAAATTCATTATCCTTTTTGATAATCGCAACACCCATAATTTTATGCATCGTTGCATTTCTCAAGAGACCCCATGTTATATCCCTGCAGTCAATAATTTTAAAATCATGATTACTAATTGAAGTTCTATGAAGTGTGGGGTTTGTTGTGAAAATGTGCACCTCCAAATTGGTCATTATCACATGAAATACCACATGCTTTATATTTACATGGGAGGTTGCAACATTACTTTGGGTGCTAAATGGTTACGCACACTAGGCCCCATCACAATGGACTTTAAGGAATTAACCATGTGTTTCTAAAAAGATGGATAGTGATACCACTTCTAAGGCATTACCGCAAGCTCCCTTGAGATTATCAATTCACACCGAATGGAGAAACTCCTTAAGAAAGGTCATTCTAGCATTATTTCCCAACTCCATGTGATTCAAGCAGTTGAGACCCCCTCACCCACGGTTCATCCCGATATCTAGTCTCTCCTCTCTAAACACAAAATTGTTTTTAACAATCCCCAAGGGCTTTTGCCTTCCTATGGAACCCATAATCACTCCATCCCACTTGTACCTGGTAGTATTGCTCCCAATGTTTTCCCTTATCATCACCCTTTTTCCCAAAAAAATGAAATTGAGAAAATTGTTCAGGAATTTATCGCGGCGGGTGTCATTCATCCTAGTACTAGCCCTTACTCTTCTCTCATTATCATGGTGCTCAAGAAAGAAGGTATGTGGCACATGTGCCCTAATTTTTTTATCCCTCAACAAAATTACTATTAAAGATAAATTTCCCATTCTTGTCATTGATGACCTTTTGGGTGAACTGAGTGGTGCTCAATTATTTACCAAACTTGATCTACGTTTTGGATACCACAAGATACATATGAAAGAGGCTGATATTCCCAAAACTTCCTTTCTCACTCACGAAATCCATTATGAGTTCTTGGTCATTCCCTTCAGCCTGTGTAATGCACCATCCACTTTCCAAAGCCTCATGAATCATGTCTTCCTCCCTTTTCTCCATTAGTTTTCCTAGTCTTTGTCGATGATATCCTCATTTATAGTAAAACTTGGCAAGCCCATCTATCCCATGTGGATCGAGTCTTACATTTACTATCTCAACACAAAATCTTTCTCAAACTATCTAAATGTGATTTTGCAGCTCCAGAAGTTGAGTACCTAATCCATATTGTTGGAAAGAATGATGTCTGTGTGGATCCAACAAAAATAGAATCTAAGAAGGATTGGCCCCATCCTGAAAATCTTAAATGTTTGAGAGGTTTCCTTGGTTTAACTGGATATTATCGCAAGTTTGTTCAAAACTATGGAAAAATTGTAGCTACCCTCGCTGCTGTCCTTAAAAATAATGCTTTCAGTTGTACTTCAGCCGCCGATCAATCCTTCCAAGCCTTGAAAGAGGTTATGTGTATGATTCTTGTTTTGGAACTTCCAAACTTCACCAAGATGTTTTTTCTGGAATTTGGTGCTTCTAGGAAATTCATCGGTGTTGTTCTCATGCAAGATGGAAGACCCTTGGCTTTCACTAGAAAACAAACCTCTGAGGGACATTTAGGAAAATCTACCTATTAAAAGGAAATGTTGGACATTCTCCATGTGGTGGATCTCTAGAGTCCTTACTTGTTGGGGGAATGCTTCCAAATTAAAACTAATCATCGTAGACTCAAATATTTTTTAGAATAAATAATTTCATCCCCTGAGCAACAGAAATGGGTGACGAAGATGTTTGGCCATGATTAAGTGATCATTTACAAGAATGTAAAAGAGAAGGTGGTTATTGATGCTCTTTCAAGAAAATATGAAGAAGTAGGGTTCCTCTTTTCCCTCTCTTTCGTTGTAGTGTATTGGTTACAAGTAGTTCACTAGGAATGGTTCTAAGATCCCAAACTTTCTCGCTTGATCCACCAATTGCAACAAGATCCTTAGGAATATCTGGGATATTGTTGGCACAATGAGGTGATTCACTATAAAGGTCATTTGTATGTAAGTAAACATCCTCACCTTAAATCCATTGTTATCTTTGAACTCCATGCTTCACCAACAACTAGGCATTCAGGTTTGCACAAAACATACGAACGGTTCAAACGTTCTCTCTTTTGGGAAGGCATGAAATAGGAAATTTACACCTTTGTGGCCGAATGTGATACTTGTCAATGCAATAAGGGATAAATCGTCAAAACTCCAGACACACTCCAACCTCTCCCTATTCCACCTGATATATGGATGAATATTTCTATGGACTTCATTGTCGAATTACCCAAATCTAGAAATAAATTAGTCATCATGGTTGTAGTCGACCTCCTTTCCAAAAATTCTCATTTATGTTCCCTCCAACACATGTTCATGGCATCCATGGTAGCTCAAATTTTAATGGATAATATCTTCAAACTCCATGGCATGCCTCACTCTATTATCTCCAACTGTGATCCAACTTCAACCAACAACTTTTGGAAAGAATTGTTCAAGCTCTAGGGAACCCAATTGCATCTTAGAACAACTTATTATCCCCAGACTAATGGTCAAACATAAGTTTTCAACAAGTGATTGGAAACATAGTTGTGGTGTTTTGCATCAGATGAACAAAATCAATGGGTTCAATGCTTACAACTCGTTAAATGGTGGTAGAACAAATCTTACCACATTACACTCACATGACTCCCTTTGAAGTGGTCTACGATCATAAGCCACCTTCTATATTCTCCTACCTAACCAATGTCTCTAAGGTCTAGGACGTCGACAACACACTTACATTCCAAGTTTCCATTCTTCATACCCTCAAAGAAAATTTGGTCATGGCTCAAAATTGCATGAAGCAACAAGCAGATCATGGTTGTTCAAAACACCAATTTGCTAAAGGGGACCAGGTTTTTCTTCATCTCCAACCTTATAAGAAAACCTCCCTCAAAGAAGAACATTATTAGAAACTTTCTCCCAAGTTTTATGGCTCTTTTACAATTCTCAAGTGCATGGGGCGTGCATCCTACAAGTTATTTCTCCCCGGTCACTCTAAGATCCATCCTATTTTTCATGTTTCTTTCTTAAAGAAAGTGATTGAAACTAAGTGCCAGATTCAAACTAGTCTCTCTGAAATAGATGAAGAAGGATCCATTTGATTCCAGACCCAAGCAATCTTGGACCACCATGAGCATCGTCTCTATTAGCACACCATCAAGTAATTTTTAGTCCATCTCAAGCCTTTAGGACAAGACTCTTTCTCAAGGGGTATGGAATGTTAGGGACCTAACCTCCCCAACCCCTCAAGTAGATAAAATAATATGTTTTATATGTAATAAATGATAACATTTGTAAGTAAGGAATCCAACCTTATAAGCAAACCTCCCTCAAAGAAGAACATTATCAAAAAAAAATTCCCAAGTTTTATGGCTCTTATACAATTCTCAAGTGCATAGGGCTTGCATCCTACAATTTATTTATCTCGGGCCACTCTAAGCTCCATCATATTTTTCATGTTTCTTTCTTAAAGAAAGTGATTGGAACCAAGTGCCAGATTCAAACTAGTCTACCTGAATTGGATGAAGAAGGCTCCATGTGGTTGTAGCCCCAATCAATCTTGGACCACCATGAGCATCGTCTATGTTAGCACACCATCAAGGTATTTCTAGTTCAGTGAAAGGACACACAAATAGAGGATGCCACATGGGAGTTGGCTACCATTCTGCAACATTTTCTCCATCTCAAGCCTTGAGGAAAAGGCTCTTTCTCAAGGGGGAGGGCATGTTAGGGACCTAACCTCCCTAACCCCTCAAGTAGATAGAATAATATTTTTTCTATGTAATAAAGGATAACATTAGTAAATAAGGCCTATGTAATAATATGAAAATGTCTAATGTAAGAAGACTTAATAGAAGGTTCCGCTTCTAGAAAGATCTTCCTCTAGAATGTTCTCTAGAATATAGGAATAATATAAATAAGAGTAGAAAGAATGGAAAAGTTTGCTATTGAGAATCATTTTGTACTTGATCTCAACTTAGCTGGAGTTTCCCCCTCGAAGAGGCAAGTGAACTTGGCTATCAATATAATAAAGGTATCATTTATGGAATCAATTGCATCATTGTTCTCTTCGTTTTTCTCTTTCTACTTATCATTTTAGAAACAACCTTATTTATGCTTTGCATAATAACATCTGGCTACCTTACACTTTCAGTCGGTGGGAATTTATCTTTGATTAAATATATTTTAGTGGAAATCCAACTCTTATGGGATTCCTCATCATTCATTCCTAAAGGTGTCATACAAGCGATAAAGAAGTTATGATACAATTTTTTATGGTATGGAAAATGAAAAAATGATCACATACCACTAGTTAAATGGAAAATAATTGTTATGCCAAAAGAATTTTGGGGGTGGGATCTTAATAATGCACATGTTTTTTGTTTATCCTTGGTAGTGAAAAAATTATGGAAGGTCATGGCAAAAAATGGTTTATGGAGGGACATTCTAGAGTAGAAATATATTTCTCTTGACTCCTTTATAGATTGGATTTGTAATCGAAGGAAATCCACTATGAATGTTTCAAATCAATGGAAAGATTCAGTGTGCTCATTCCCTATTCTTGGTTATTTATAAGCCTGAAAAGTAGGCTCGGGGTATAACATAATACTGGGTTCTAATGTTATTTGGGATGTGGATACAAGTACCTATTGTCAAATGATACTATTGACTCCTTTATAGATTGGATTTGTAATCCAAGGAAATCCACTATTAATATTTCAAAACAATGGAAAGATTCAGTGTGCTCGTTCCCTATTCTTGGTTATTTATCAGTCTGTAAAGTAGGCTCAGGGTATAACATAATACTGGGTTCTAATGTTATTTGGGATGTGGATACAAGTACCTATTGTCAAATGATACTATTGAATCTCTTCATCAACAAGGTTTCTTTTTGTTAAATCAAGTTGTAGATGAAGGCACAACTAATATTTGGCATCAAGGTTGGAGATAAATAGACTCATTGGGATTAGTAGGTGATCAGATTAATAATTGGAATGGATATATCAATTATATTACAAAGGACCATAGCAAACTAAAGGAAGGACTCAAATCCTTGGCATGGACCAAGAACAAAGTTCATGTGAATTTGTTGCAAAATTGGACTACAAAGTTATGTTTGATACAATTAAACAAATATCATTGGTGGTAATGGTGGAAACATTTATGGAAGTTAAAGGCCCCAAATAAGTCTAAAATTATTCTATGGTTGGCCCTCATGAATAAGGTTCTATCTTGGGACAAGCTTCATTTGACGAACAAACATGGTTCAAGCATTTGTACAAGGTTCAAGCATATGTATGTTGTGTAGATCAAATGATAAAACTACTCTACATATTTTCATCAAGTGTCCATATTCTTAGGCTCCATGAAAGGAAGTTAAAAATATTATAGAAGTGGAAAATGTTTGCCAAGGAAACACTATTGAAGAACGTTTGAAAGCATGACTAGAGAAAAAAGATTTAAAAAAATTCAGAGCATTTCCCTATATAGTTTTTTTGGTGTATTTGGTTGGCAAGAAATTTTGTCATTTTGTAGGATAGATACCTTCCTTATTTTTAGGTATATGCTCGGATTTCAACTTTGTCTCGGATTTGTATTTTAGAGGTCCCATACAACAATCATAGGTTGACTCCAAGGTTACAAATTGACAAATCCTATCATTGGGGCATTTTATGTGGAGCTTATCAGAGAGATAGTAATCATAATAGTGTTGGGGAAGTCCTTTATTTCTTAGAGGGGTGTTATATACAATTCAAAGTAGATCTTGATGCAAGAAATGATAACACATCTAAACCTATAGCCTTAGATGTAAAGTTGTTGTTGTAGTGTGCCATAGATAGAAATATCATATTTGGGAACTTAACTTTGGTAATAAATTAGATAAAAGGGGCTTCACACTTTAAAGGTGTTCATCTCTCGGTTTGACTTCATATCATATGAGATACTCATAGAACTTAATATCGTTGTTGATTCCCTTTCTAAAGAAAGCCAACAATTGGAGGATGGGACCACAAATATCATTAAACATACTTTTTGATGCACTCTAATATTTTTGGATTTAGTTTTATAGTTCTTTTCTTTGTCATGGTTCTTTTATAGTTTTTAAAGAAAACAAATAAGAAATGTGATGAGGGCTCTATGGATGTTGTTATCGCCATAACAATTCTTTGATGGAATCCAAGTCTCGGATTTATCGAGGGGCCACATCAAGGTGAAGGCGCAATAGTTTGGAGGACCAGGTTACATATAGCGGAGAAGGGCCAATATAGCGGAGGTGCAGAAGTTGATGGGGCCCAGCGGGCCGTAGATCTCGAGTAGCCCAGATCGATAGTCAAGAGACATATCGGACGATGAAGTAACGCGAAGGTTAATAACTCAAGAGTAGGCCGGGGAAAATACCGTGGTTTCACTTCGCAGACACATGGCTCCACCAGAGGCATATCGGGGTGAAAAGCAGTCTGCCTAAAACCATTTTGTCTTGCCCTCAATATCGAAAAACGCATATAAAAGGAGGGCCCCGATCATTATTTTATGATATTTCAAATCATTCGAACATTCAAAAATTGGCACAAACACTCTGTTCGAAACTGAAGCTCCACAGTGAACAAAACTTGCGCATCCTCCATTGATTCACGGGTATTTTTCATCATGGCCATGAACCCTGTCATTTTATCTATAACAGAGCAAGACCCCGCCTCTAAAGAAGAATCCCTGATTGACAGGGACTCTGATGTATTTGACACAGAAATAACCATCTCACCCATTTTTGTATCTAGAGCCAATTTATTAGACAATGTTGGGAAACGAATACCCTTCCTTGAAGCGGCCCAAGCCTCCATTACCCCTTACGTCGTCGAAGTCACCTTCCCTTTCCCAGAGTTCATAAGCTGGTGTGTAGAACAATACTCACGATAAGAAAAGTTCATTTTGAATAAGTTAGGGTCAGAGGTCTTATGAAAATTAGATAGCTCGTCAATTCGACATGCCCTCGATATACCAGAGTCTTCCCCCGCGGTGTTGGAGCCCTTAGAGGAAGAGAAAATGATCACAATCTACAGAGAATGTCCCTCTGAAGTCAAAACCCTATTTCTACAGACCATTGTTAAACCTGAATATCATTCTGAGATTTTGTCGTTACCTATGAATGTAAGCGTCATGGTTATTGAGGTCCAGTGGGCCTGCTCCATACTTAGTGAAATTCTAGGATTGGATAATGACAAGTTTTTGGTAGAAGTCATGTTGGGTTTCCTGTTGACCTTTTTTCTGTCAGAGTCCAGTCCGTCGGTCTGTATCAGTTTTGAAATTTTCATCGCTGACAATATGCACCAACATATGGTAAATTTAAATTCACTAAGACACTTCAGGTACTACATGCACTTGCTGAGAATGTTTCTGGAAATGAATAAGACAGATTTCCCTGAAGTTGCATTCATTTCGACTGAATGCAAAAGGATCACAATGCTAATTTTTATAAACAAGATCATGTTCAGAGTTTATAGTTTAATCTTCGGCACTGGCCTGCCAAGGGTTTTGGAAGAAAAGAAAATCTCTTTACAACCTAATCCTGAGAACAGGATAGGAGATTGGATGTTTTTCATGCATTCTACTGTAATTTAGGTGTATAGTTATCAAGAAGGACCTTACCTTTTACCTGTCTTCCTAACTCCCAGACTCTTTTCCCTAGAGTTAATCAGACAAAGAATTATTTCAGAGACAGAGCACTTTTTGAAAATGCACAAGGCATCTAAATTAAAGTTTCCTTTCCTAGTAGGACCATTTGTGGTAAAGACTAGGTCACGTTTGCCTCAAATCTAGGCCAAACTCAGTGAAGTCGGATTTACATAGTTACAAGGGAGGAAAAATGACCCACACCAGGTCATATCTAAAAGAAGACTGATGAGCAGATAAGGCCCCTATGAGCATGAGCATGTTGAAGGATTTGATAAACTGGCAAATCTGGAAACCTGTGCAGATATGGAAGTCACTTTGCAACCTAATCAAACACAACAAATAGAGTCAGCTCCGCAGCAGATCCAGACACAGAAAACTTCTCCAAGGTTGATTATTAAAGCTACCAAGATGAGTGTTTATAACAAAAGGAGCAATTCAGAGGCTTTGGGCACCAGTGGTCAAAAAAATGTTCTCAAGAAAGTGAAGATCGCACAGTCCCCACCGGTAGTAAATCTAGAGGAGGAAGAGCCCAAAGAGAAAACGAGCATGAAGATGGTGGAAATCAGAAAAAAAAAAAAATACGAAGAAGCTAACGCAGAGAGTATGCCATGGGGTGAAAGCAGCTCAAGGGATTTCAGCAGCAAGAAACATATCTTTAGTAAGACACTTGGGGAAGTTTACCAATTCAGAGAACATTTAGCGAATTAGTATGTTGTGAAAGGAAGTATGGCAAATAGTCCGATAAGATATTTGTTGCCTGAAGTAGAAAAGATATCCCAACACATGGCTTCCCTGTTCTCAGTCAGGGATGTGGAAAGAAAGACATTTAACATAGCAGTGGCAGATGAGGATAAAGTGTCTGAAATAAAGCTGCACTATGAGAATATTCATGCCCCAGACAAGGTAAAGTTCCACAAAAACGCTAGTGACATGGTATATTCATACTATCTGAGTATGAGTATGAGGGTTTCAAGACTAACAACCCATGCACTTAAATTAGATGGATAGTTGAAGCAGGAGAAAGCATCCAGCAAATCCTGGCAGACCCAGGTCAAAAGATTGGAATCTGAAAGCCCTCAAGGGGTAAAAGCTTCTTTATATGAGAAAGAGAAGATGATCCAAAGCTTAAAGAAGAAGTTGAAGATGTCTGCCATAGAACATCCACAAGCAGCATATTTAGTTTCTCTAGAGCAAGAAAAGGAGACATTCAGACAGGAAGCGTTAAATTACAAAGCCAAGTATTGAAACTTGAAAAGGAAAAAGAGAGTTGGGCACGAGGACAGGCAACCGAATCAGACATGGCTGCTATTGTACCTTCTACTACAGAAATTGGATGAAGCATTGATGGATTGGTTCAGGATATGTCCCAAGTAAGCTTAAAGATAGGCGAGATCAAGAGCCTTAAGGAGGTTATAGAAAAGTTGCAGCAAGAGATGAAAATGAAGGAAGAAAAGATGGCCCAATTTCAAAAGGAGAATCAAGATTTGCAAGAGAGGGTGAACAAGCTAAAGACAAGGTTGAAGGGAAAAGTATTGTTGCAAGGAGATAAACATGTAATCTAGGATGCTATTGTTGTTGAAGCTTCTAAATTCAAGGTTTATCTGAATTTTATAAATGAGAAAGATATCATGGCTATCACTGCCCGAAGCAGATATACTGTTATTAATGAAACATTGGCGAAAAAACCCTCGGAATGGGCCCAAAATGCTATTGATTTGCTGAATTATGTGTCCACTACTGATCTTCAGACCATTGGGGTAAAGGACAGAACTGCATTGATCATTTGGGCCAAGAGGATCATCGCTAAGCACAATTTTCTCAAGTCAGTTCAAACCAAAGCTGTGCGAATGGAACAAAGTATACAAGAGTTTAGGGATACATTTGAACAATTGTTTATCAAGGGCCTCCCACCATTTTGGGATGGTAAAGAAAAATTATACAATCAAGAGGAATAAAACTCTCTCCTCACTCAGTGCAGAATGGATCATTCAAAATTTGAAGACCTGGAAGAGAATCTGAAGGGACCCAGTTTGGTGGAATATTTGGCCGAAGACTTTGAGATTTTAAATCAGTTCTAGACAGTGAAAATCGGGCTGCCAACTATGTCTTATGCTACTTGCATTGACCTGGAGATTCTGATAAAGGAAATGAAGGATTACAGGATTCATTCTGACTCATAGTGGAAGGAGATCATGCGGCTGGGCAGGACGAAATGAAGTTTTCCAGGGACCAGTAAGTAACCTCCAGGTGTCACCAAACTAGAAAGTTCGACAGGGGATCATAGCAAGACAGATGGCGCAAAGGAAGCAGAGAAGTCAGAGAGATCCGTCCCTAGTTTATGAAATGTTTTTTGTTTAATCATTGTAAATTCGGTTCATATGCCGAGACTGTCAGTTGAAATTATTATAGTCAGTTTTAGAAGCTGAAACGTTTCGGTTTCAGCCATTGTAATCGAATTGTATAAGTACTAGAAATTCTGAATGAATTAATGTTGGCAGAAATGCAAGGGCACCTTTTTGTTTCTTCTAAACTCTATTGTAATTTTTTGGAGCTGAATTGAATATACATGTAGAATCTTTTGAAGTCTCTATGAAAAGATTCTAATGGTGGTGATATGATTTTTGTCTTCCTTCATTGTATGTATTTCCTATGTTCTTTATTTCCATTTGCATTTTCTTCTATTTAAATTGGATAGTTAAAGGCCCAGAATTCGTCTTGTGATGCTCTCGGCTTAAGCAATTTAAACTGTGTGTATTTCTTCTTAACTAATTCAGAATTCATTTCAGTAATGCTCTGATGCAGTTATTTGTTTCCTCCTTCCTCTTACCACTCTAATTAAACTCAATTTACAACTCAAATTCATTGCCTCATTTAGTTGTTATCCTCTGGAGAGTTCTATCGGCCAGTAATTGTTTTCATTCACTTTCAGAATTTCAACTCCATAGCTCTGATTGCCCCCCCCCTTCTTCGCCAACTACTTTATAAAAACCCCCAAAACAAACCAAATCTAGCCACTGATTATTAGAGAAATACCCAGTGACACGAGAGAGCCTTCTCTGAGTTGAGCAGGCTAGTGCTCAGCTCTAAAGTAGGTTGAAACAGTTACCTCTGTCGTTTGTCTATTCAGTCGGACATAATTTACAGAGTGCTAACTTTCTGGCACTGTTGCCGAGGAAGGAATTGAAAAATCTTCCCTAGGAAAAATGACTTTAAACATTTAGTTTGATCCCTGAGGGTGAAAGTGGATCAAATACCTTATTGGCTGAGATTATTTTTGGCTTGGCAACTCCATTACCAAAAGAACAGTTGCACCAAACAATGTTAGATAGAAATCCTGGCTCCTAAGAAAATTCACACCAAGAGCAACCCAGACCCAGAAGTTGCAATCCCTGTGTCTGACCCTGAAAAGATTGTACGTAAAAGAAAAGAAAAGCCAGTAACCCCAGTCTTGCGTCCAGACCGATATCTATCCTTTCCCAAGGATGGGGTGACTAGCATTGAATACCTTGAGTTCGATGTGAAATTTGAGCAAGCCCTATTCAGAACTAAGTCTGAATCTTATTTAAGTGAGGGCATCTTTGACGAAAAGAGATTCCAAGATTTGATTTTAGTCGCATCCGCCAGGCCCATAGTAACCCCCGCTCATAACCAACAACCACCCTGACCCCTCACAACAGCTATGACAGCTAGATTTGTTCCCCTCACACTACCTGCTCAACTACATGATTTACCTCAAGATTATAACCTAAGGATCAAACTATATGATGTTGAAGGCAACATATCAGCCCAGAAGCATCTAGACTAGTTTAATGATTTCATAGACTTGGAAGAGGTGGACTTTGAAGATTTGAAAATGAGGTTATTTATACAAAGTCTTGAAGGAGAAGTGAGGAAGTGGTTCAAAGCCCTTCCACCAACTAGTATCGTGGATTTCGAGGCCTTTGAAACCATCTTCCTTGCAAAATGGGGAGACAAGAAGAATCCCCTTCAGTTGTTGACCTAGTACAACAACATGAAGAGATCACCTGAAGAAACAATGCAAGAGTTTTCATCCAGATTCGTGAAGGTCTA
>ML832647.1:90696-106555 GCA_009831015.1 Picea engelmannii
GTTGTTGCAGTTGGCCCCCCGCAGAATTCGCTCTGCTTTGGAAATGGCGTGACCCCCCCTGGACTGAGCCCGACCCTGTACATTCCTCGACCATTCGCCCCCGCAGAGTGCACAGCACCGCCTACGCTTGCAGCTTTTGTTGGACCATGACTTACCCACGAGGAAGGCCAAAGCGGGGTTCGCCCTGGAAGCCCCGGCGTCCTTCAATCTCCCGCTCGGATTCGCTTTCCATAAGGTCCTCCCCCTGTGGCCGGTCTGGTCAATTCTTAGTTGCTTCTCGTAACTTGGTCAATGAGCAACTCAATTGTGGGGCGCTGATGCCCAGAGCAGCCGGCTCTCCCCATCAACACCTTCGTGATCCTCCAGTGACTCCTTCTGTCCCTGCGTCCGAACCTCACCAGACTTCTCGAGGGGATGGGCCTCTTCCCCGACACTCCTTCACCTCTGCGCAGATTTGGGATAGCTTGGCGACACTCTACGACCTGGTCTTTGGTATCCGCCAGGGCGTGGAGGACCTCAACTATCGCCTCCAAGAAATCGACGTCAAGGTAGACCTCTTCCTTCGGACCCTCAACTCCCTGCAGGATTCTCTCGCCTCCAGTCCGAATGAGGATCCTCCAGTGGAGAAGCCGAACGCGGCGGCAGATGCAGCAACAGGTGTAAAGGAGGATGCAGCGCCAGGTGCAGACCGAGGCAACAAAGTTGGTGGCGTTGTGGGCGACGTGGAAGGCGACAAGAATTGGGCAGATCAGCCCACGTACATAGAGGAGGAGCCCTGGCCAGGGGACCTCCCGCCCATGTGGCCCAAATACTCTCCAGGTGTCTAGATCGTCAGTCTTGTCGCAGGGGGTCAGTAGTATTTCTGTCTTTTTCTTTCATCTTTTGAGGAGTTTTTAGCTGTAAACTTTTATGTCTAAAACAGTAAACAGTATCACTGATAAGTTTGGGGTATCCAGGGATAAATGGATTGGTTTCCCCTCTGTTGGGGCAGTCCTATATCCTCAGTATGAACATCTTGTATTTTGCTTTGATACTTTGCTTCTGGAAGGCACTTAATATATTTTTCTTACTTACAAAAAAAAAAAAATATTACAGGATTTCACATTGGAGTAATGCATAGGAATTCTCTCATCAAAATATATAGACCATATACAAAATGTTGCAATTCAATGCAACAAAGAATATCAAGAGAAGTAAGCTACAAAGATTCACAAATTTCAACAACAAATCAAATACCCGCAACAACAAAATAACAATATAAAAATCGCTCGCAAAAGATATATTAAAAAAAAAAACTATTATCCAAAGATGATCAAATTTATCGTTAGAGAAATCATAATAAAACTCCACTAACAAAAATGAAGACGTTAAAGAAAGAGAAGAGGGCGCAACAAAAAGCCCAAAACATGGATAGGGGCAATAACTCTTATGCAATCAACGTGGAAAAAATAATGTTGTTATCAATGAAGTTGTATCGGTGGAAGAGCTTCCAAAAGTTCAAACTAAAGATAACGCAACCTCAATAGAAGGGATTGAAACTAAAAATATGAGAGTAATTGCTAATGAAGTATTATTAATGGAAGAGTTTCCAAAAGTTGAGTTCAAAAAACAATTCAGTGATAAAGAAGCATCCACATATTTAGTGAAGGTCAGCATAACATTGATCACCACTGATGAATTCATAGGTCAGTCGAAGGATGTTGTCACACTAGTAAATACAAAAACATCAGATATCATCATGACAACTAAAGTAAATCACAGAAATACTAAACCATATATTATGAAGGATAAACTTATCAGGGTACCATATTGACACCCAAATCACCAAATTCATAGTGTGCAAAAATCAACATACCAATATCCCAAGGTTCCTAAACAAAGTCAATGGTGTACTTAAATATCGAAGCATCCAAAGATCTATGTGCCTCAAAGTCAACAACAAAGAAGATCATATGCAAAGTCTTATCATCAGAGAGTTCGAGAAAGAATCCACCTTTGATGGATTGATTCTTTTTTGATGCACCAATATTGTTCAAGGCTTCAAACATCATATCGCCTCGTGTCCTCAACTTTACTATAATTGATGACAGTTAAAAAATATCATTCATTATATTAGAAGAAGTTTTTCCTGGGCTATGCTTTAAGGACAATTCATTTTTAATTGAGAAAGACTTTTAATATATGTAAAGTATATTACCCATATGTAGTAATGTATAAATCATTTGTAACAAGGCTACATGGTAGCAAATACCTGCCGAAGTCTGAATACATGAAAACAATGCAAGAAAGTAATTCGTAGTAAGAAATTAAAATGTTTTAAAAATAATATAGATAATATATTGCTAATAGTATATATAATTACATTCACATAACATTAGGATATGAATATAAAATTAAAATGTTATTTAAATAATTTTGTAGTAAAGATATGAAATTTGTAGATTATTCAAACTTTGAATTTAATTTTATTTTGATTTGAAGTGAGGTTATAAATATTTATTCTGTCAATAGTAAGCTTTTTTTAAAGAACATTAAAAGTTTTTCCCACTCAAGTGCATGGATGGCAAGACACATGTATGTAACTTGCTCAGTCTGTCAAATTGCTTAGACTGACAATATGTTTTTGAATGAAACATTAAAAAGTCTTTGGTCTGTCACTCGCTCAGGTTTGTCGAATAGCTTAGATTGACAGTATGTTTTTAATGAAACATAAAAAAAAAAAATTGTTACTCCCGTGAAGGTCGCCGTCAATGTGGCAATAAGACCCCAATTCTATCTATCAATAGCATAACAAATAAATAAATATAAATATTTAAAAAATAATAAAATTTAATATTTAATCTAAAACTATAGAAAAACTGCACACATTTTTGGTCAAACACTAGATTAATCGTTGGTCAGTGGGCGAACTCATCGCTATATACCAGCCTTTCGGCAAATATAATAAGTAGTCAT
Organism: Picea engelmannii; assembly: GCA_009831015.1. Classification (NCBI taxonomy): domain Eukaryota; kingdom Viridiplantae; phylum Streptophyta; class Pinopsida; order Pinales; family Pinaceae; genus Picea; species Picea engelmannii. The sequence continues at coordinate 93,652 of ML832647.1, forward strand.
ATAAATCATTATTATATATTTATTATATTGTAAATAATGATAGTTGTATCTTTTCCCAAAGGACATGACTTATCATCTCTACATGTATTTATATGCATGTCATTGTATCTCATGATATATCAATGAATAATAAACAATAATTATTTATCCCTTATGGAGTAGATGGATTCATCCTTGTTATTATGGATGCTAAGGTGAAGTGACCAATAGGTTTGCTCCAAAGACTCAACAAAATAAATATGTTTGTCCTCAAGTTTTCTCCAAATGAGACTTGGTCTTGGTTTATGACCAAGACAAGCATGCCTTGGGGGCAAACAAATTTAATCCAACGTGGCGTGGTCCTTACATTGTGAGGCGTCTTCTAGAGAAGGGAGCTTACAAGATAGAAGAATATGAGGGAAATGTGTTGGATGAGCCCTGGAATGGGCTCTATCTCAAGAAGTATTATGCTTAGACAACAGTGTCTGGGATTTTCCACTTGTAATTTTTGTACATTAGTAGATCTTTTTCTTAGTTTTTTTTTTAGATTTCAAGTTATTTTTGGTCATTGCTAATCATGATTTATGCTTGGTTGGAAGATGTTTTTGAATACACATATGTTCTTAGGGTTCATGGACGATGCTATCCACCACAATTAGAACCTTTCTTCTATTACTTGGATGATTTACTCTCCCACAAGCCAACTCATGACCTCATGAGGTGCTCGTCTGGGGCCTACAATGAATAAAATGGTCGAGTATAACATCATAATCAAACTAATATCATAATCCATTTCACATAGAGTTTGACACATACTAGTTCACCTAGATTCACAATTGAATGGTGTGTATCGTGTTTGTGGCTCTACACTTCTCCTGAAATTTTTATGGGTGCGACTTCTCAAGCACTCTTTTGAATTCATTATATGTGTTCATATTTTGAGAAGTTTTAATTATTTGTCTCATGCATTGGATAACTATGTATTACACTAGAATTTGTCACATTAACTAAAATCAAAGCATACATGTACATAACATGATAAGCAAGCACATCACTTTTGCAAACATACGTAATGTTGGAAAAATCTATAAATATTTGATTAGTGTTATCATCAAGTACAAAATTGGTAGGTTGTTATACAAATTAGGTGTGCTAACCCCTCATATAACGCCGTCTAAATACAAATAAAAAATCCATATGATAACTGGGCCTCGGGACTTATCTTCGCATGGGTCTCATGGTAACAGGCAATGACATTCACCAACTGTTAGTCCCTAAAGTTGCACTTGACTGTGAGAGGGCAAGCTAGGGAATCATTCGTTTATTGCAAAGTATTTTTAAGGTTTTATGATTTGGTTTTTTGTAGGGTGGTTGAAAACTGGCTCAAGGTTACAGTATGACATGAAAATCAAGATCAAAACATATCATATCCCATTGGCTGAATAATAGGTAGACACATAGATGGATTAAACTAATATAAGAAAAAGGAAGATGAAGTCTTCAATTTGTCAACTTCACATGAATTCTCGTCTCAAAATGTCATAAAGAAACTAGATATTCAGCTTGATATCAAAACTTGAAAAATGATCTCTACAACAAAATTTTCACTGTATAAATTAACAGTCAAGAATAAAAAAGAATTGCAATCTGAATAATGAATTCAAGCATGAATAAAGAAATAACAGAGTAGAAAAAAGAGGGTCTAACCATCCATATGCCTTTGCTATTAAGTTTCAAATTGAACATAAATGCCTTTTACAATGAGCTTCACAAAAAGGTCCCCTGGATCTCCAATTTTTCGACCTCTCACTTCTCATTCTACAAAGTTTATATAGAAACAATACATAATTATCAAGATCCAAAAGAAATGGATCTGAAAACCTCCTCATCTATATTTAGTTTCTAGTTTAAAATAATCAAGGAGAAGATCCAATCTGATCTCCAATTCGAATTGATGAGGTGGCTTGTCAACTGTTGTCCATGAGATTTTTCAGGAAAACAAATCTGGTAAATTCCTGAAAAATAAGGTCTAACAATCTCTTCGTATCTCTTAAATGGTGATAGTTGTGTAAAAACTGAGAGAGGTTTTTGTGAAGGGGCATGTTCCCAACAAAAACCTCTTTTGGTTTCATCAAATTCATCTCCATATGTTCTGCAACCTCTCTTGAAGAAAAATACTAAAACAGGTAAAAATAACAGAGTATTTCCTGTAGCTTTATCATAAAATTAGCCCTCAAAGATCAATTCGAATCTCTTAAAATGTGATTGATGTGTAAAAAATGAGAGAGGTTTTTGTGAAGTGGCATGTTCCCAAAAAAAAACCTCTTTTGGTTTCATCAAATTCATCTCCAACTGTTCTACAACCTCTCTTGAAGAAAAAGACTAAAACAGGTAAAAAACAGAGTATTTCCTGTAGCTTTTCTGGTTCTGCAAAATAATAGCCTTTGTCATCAGAAAACACTGCTTCAGCTTTGATGATCTGGTTGTAGCTCTTTTTACAAGTCCTGTAGATGATGAAAACATTTGTTTACCTTTTTTTACTGGTTTCTTAAGCAATGAAGTTATTTTTGCCTTTGCCTTTCTTCTGTTTGTTGGACTGTGTAGAACCTTAGGCATCTTATTGCTTCTAGATTTTGTCTATATCCTTTTCAATTCCTGTCATTGCATGTTCTGTGGCAGACATATATCTGAGATGATCATCAAATTTTGTTCACACAGTATGCACTTCTTTTGCAACATCATCCAGATTATTAGAAAGACATTTTAAAGCTATGTTCTGCCAATGTTGCAGCTGTAAAAAAATATCAATATCATCTTCCGTTTTACAGGCTACTCTATATTTTGCAAGACATTTAATCTGACCATCTTTAGACCATTTGACAAAATCTCTTAATGGAGGGAATCTCCCTTCAATATAAGATGTTTCTTCCTATGGAGTAGGATGCTCATGATGCTCGTTTTCCCTGGGTAGCTTAAATTCAGAAGCCATCATGACTATATGGTTTGATGGCTTTCTTCCCACAACTTTAAACCTTTTACATTTAGTGTTACCTTTCTCAATAATGACTTCTTCATGAAGACAATCTAAATCCTCAATCTTTGAAGTAGAAGGCAAACTATTGCCAAAACATATATTGGATCTAGATTTGTCTAGCTTTTGAATCTCTGTATTGGCTGGTGCAGACTTCTTGATTTCTACCAAAACAAGAGTAGTATTTACCGTCCATCTTCTGCTAAAACTGGACTTCCAATTCTTTCCAAGAGATTGTTGAAGGAGTAATAGCCTGATTATAATAATCAGTGTGCATTACTACACTTTCTCCTTTCATACAACCATGCACTACCGCAGGATTGAGAGTAATTGTGACTTTGAAGATTACTTTGTAATGGAGAGAAAGGTGTTAACTCTTATGCTACATGGCTCCTATCAAGGCATCAACAAATTGAATATGTCTAGAGTTTGTGAGACATGCTAGAACTGAAGCATTTAATCTACGACGGGAGAGAGGAGTGATTCCTACTTGCACACATCCAGGGTGTAGGAATTTGTAACCAGAGAGGACATGTTTTTTTTGTCACCGACCACCAACCTGCAAGCCTTGGCAATTGTTTTTTCTTTCACTAGCATCAGCATCTTCCCGATCTCCACCTCGTGACCATCAAATTTCAGTGTAAACTCCATGGAGACCTGCTCATCGTAACCTTGAAAAGTGGTAAGGAATTCAAACTACCCGGCATCTCTAAAACTTTGAGCCATATGAGGATAATATTCAAGGAGTTCAGCACCCTCGGGTTCTAATCTGACTACCTGTCCACTCCTCTTAGGCGCCATTAAAACACAATGCTAAAACTAGCACGATTCAGATTCTGAATTTGCCACCTGTAATCTGTTAGTATATAATCGTTCTTCTGAGCAAATACCTGCGCCTAAAATTCAGCAAAATCAGACATAGAATGGAAGGTTCAATTTAATGATCGTTGAGAATTAGGTGATTTAAAATGAGTCCTGCGCGGGTACACAACAATTGGGTTATGAAACAGTTTGAATCGGTAAATGATTCCAGGATGTTGTGGACGCATGTGAACTCTCAATCCACGATTCGTGTAAACATAATGAAATCTGGATGGCAGGCGCGTATCAAGGCATGATTATTTTGGCGCTACGGGAATAGCCTTATTCTCGTAGAGCTATTAATGACTTATCAAAATTTGAAAGTTTGAAATTCAAACAGGCATATAAGGTGACACCTCGTTTTAAAACCATGTCTTTCAAAATCGAACTTAAATAAACTATTTAAAAACTGTAATGCAAACCATATGACACTAAAAACAAAAATCGAAATCAATTGGAAACAGAAAATGAAGTGTGGGCAAGAAGGGTTTAGGATAAGGGTTTCTCACTAAACCAAGACAAAATTAGAGACTAACACCAACCATCGAAAAAGTCATACCCATGCATGTGGTACACTTAACGCCTACCTTTGGACACATTCCAGGAGATCTTATACTTGTTCCATCAAGACCTGTTGGGTCAACCCCTCCAAGTTTCTTTAGACATTCTGTAAAACTCTCTCAGCCTCTCCCCTGGGCTGGTCCCCATATTTTCCCTTGCATCGATGCTTGGGATACCCTACAGATCAAACTAGTCATACATATAATACATCATTGGAGCATTTGGTTAGTCACTCTGCATACCAAAAATAATTTTCCATTTGAATTTTCATTTTACAAATAAAAACCCAAAAAAATAATAACTTTAAAAAGATTAAAAAGTTGTCACTTATCGATGTCACCTCACACGACATCTAGAGGTAGTACTAGGTCAGGATCTCTATGGAATTCTAAGCCAACATATGGGTAGTCATCAATATAAAGAAGCTAGTGGGACTGCCAATCAAAAAATTCATTGTCGAATGCCTTGGTGGCATGTTTGTGTCCAAGCCTATGCATCAAATATGCCAATGGATCATCTTGGGTTCTCATAAACTTGATGGAGTGAGTGAGATGCATGGGTTCATCTATGGGACACTCTCAAGGAAAAAAGAGCATAATATACTATTGTACCCAAATTTATTATCTCACCCTGTTTTGCAATCTATCATCTAAGCTTTGGTGTTTGTCAATAGCCCTATGCACTAGTCAAAGAATTTCAACCTCAGGCATTCTACCCCGTAGTACATTTGTGGGTGTGAGACATGGTATAGTTTTATGGATATGGAAACTCTAACAATCATGAGAAGGATGATCTTGAAGCTCAATTTCTCGATGTTGTTGATTGGGACTTGGGAGTCCAATTCTAGGGTCCCCGTAGAACAATATGTGTTGACATACTCTTGTATCATCATGGCGCCACCACCATGTCCCCCTCCCTTAAAATTCACTAACAATTCCGTCCAAGACAAACCTACAACAAAGTATATATCCTTATCTTCGAGCTTGGGGAGCTCATCATCCAAGATGAAAGCATCCTGCTCAGGTTCCTAGTACCTAATGAGAGCTTGAAGCAGTTGTTTCTGGGCACACATGTTGAGAATTTGGAAAACTTTAAGCCAGTTGTAATTCTCAAGGGAATTTATTTCTTCTAGATCATCTAAAACAAGGTTATCAACATCATCATGTTCACATTCCCTCCAAACAATTGCCATCTACAAGTTTCAGGAGCAAATTTCCATGTTAGAGGTAGTTTTTTTTCACTTTCGTGGGGGATATACACACTTTTTCTTAAGGATGGGTGCATGTACATGCACCTTTCTGTCACTAAGAATGTGTGTGGGGCCATGTACTTGCATCCCATGTGAAGGAAAAGTGCATGTGTGCATTCCTTTTAGTCAATGGGATCCCCACAAGTCATTTTTTGAGAAAAAAGCTAAAAAGAAAATGATCAAAATGAAGAGGAGTGACATATGAGTTACCTGGACTTGATGAAACTGAAAATGGATAGTGTAATGTCCCACAATACCCCCTAAATATTGAGGTATTTTGGAGATAAAAACAAGAGTTGGTGAAAATTCAAAATAACATGGTAAAAATCTCTTTCTTCATCTATATGTTAGATTTTTTACCCACTTGTTAAGCCAAAGGAATGTATATAAGGACAATTTTTTCCCATAACTTGTCAATCGGGAAAACCATGTCAATCAATATCACCTGCCATGTTACCTATCTACATGTCCCCTGCCTTCTTTGTTGTCCGTCCATATTCGACCTCCAAACTCTAGCTATCAATCATTGTAGTGAATGCAAGCGTTGCAGCCTTGAAGCTTTTGGCTCTCTTCGATTATAAGGGAATTGTTATCACACAATTTGTACTTGCCCAAAGGCAAAGGCAAATGAACACTAAATTGGCGTAACAAGGAGGTTGTCCTATCACTGTCACTTAAACAAGACACATCTTTCTATTTAGGAGTAGTACCCCAACGGAGAGATCCCCAATGACCTGGGGGTTTGAGAAGGCTAAGGTAAGAGTATCAAGAAAGTCCCACACCTCTCACAGGTCACTCTGATAAAAATTTCCAAAGGTTTTAATGAGATGAAGCAAAGTAATATTTAAGTGTACCTTCCCAGAACAAGACAACAAGAAAAATACTATTTGCAAGTACCATATGATGTTAGTGCTTCATAAAACCATAGACTTTGATAAAAAGAACAAGCTGATATAAAAGATGAAGCAACATAAGTATTTTTAACAACAATGTATATATAGCAATAGCTTCACAATTATGCCTCAATTAAGCTTAAAAAATGACCATAAATGATAACATAAACTTGACAAAATGATAGTAATTGTCAGAAGCAATGATGGCAATGTATAATCAGCTTAAAAACTTCCTTTTAAGATGAATTTGTTGATGTTATAGATGGTTGTAGAAATATTTTGCAACAACAAAAAATTAGTTAGTATGTTAGTCTAATCTAAAGTTAGAAATAGTTCGTAAAGGTCTTAAGGTAGATGGTTCAAGGGTTGTTTTAGTCAATCAATCACTTGCAAGGTATGAACTAGTGCCTTTTAGGGTAAATGAAGTCAATGTTGCAACGACAATTATTAGAGGGAAACAACAAATGACAATAGGTGAGATAAAGAAAAAGGGAGTATGATTGAGGTGTTAGTAACTTAAGGCCTCAATATCCAAAACCCTAGAAGGAAAATATGCTAGGAAGTAGGTAACCCTAGGCCCTAGCAGATTTCTTCTTCTTTGGGTCAAGCTTGAAATAAATGTATGAATCTTAATGAAGTGATGACACTAGAGTGCTACTAATGGAGGGCTATAGTATATCCTGCAAGGGAGGTGTCTTCTAGCAAAATCAAGTAGGTGAAGAGTTATAAAGTAAAGGACAATAACATGTGATTTTCTCTTAGGGTTTCACACTAGCAATTTCATAATCTTAGAAATGAACAAGTAAAAGAACCATAACCATTCAAAATAAAGAAGGATTGCAGATTTCTACTTACTTCATCAAGAATAATCTAGCCACAATCCCTACTTGAAGACTTTCCACCATGAAAATGAAAAAATACACCAAAAGAAGCCTCCTCCAAGAGTTGCGCACCACTTAATTTCAACCAATAAGCCTTAAAAGAGGCCAAATTTCAGACCTCGCACTTGTGTGAGTAAAAGATGATGAAAAAATGAGAGTCTTAACTCTCTATTTATACAATATGAATGACCTTTAATTACATTTTAGGTCAAAAAAGGCTGACATGGCCAATTTACATCAAAAATCTAGTTTTACGTCAAAATGACAATTAAAACCCTAATTTTGTCTTTTAGGGATGACATCATACCCCTCCCAGGGTGGCGTTAGGCCCCTTCTTGGAACGCTAGGCATCGAAAGTGAAACATTAGGCCTCAAAAGTTGCCACACGTGCACACCAAGTCGTCCTCATGCCAAAAACCTAACTGGATGACGTCAACGCTCCATATGATGACGTTATGGGCCTTCAAGGGCCAATGTCATGGTGGGAGGGAAAGACACCCTAGGTCCAGGCCTGTCAAAGTGTCTCTGGTGGAACGTCCTCCCTTTTTTTCGGTGCAAGCCTCTGGTATCCCTCTGCCCCTGGTTGGGGTCACAACATCCATCTGGTGGGCTTTTAGCCCCATGGAGGTCCAAACTAATCATATCCCCATATGTACCTGTCCGTTGAGCATGGTCTTGTAGCAATAACAAGTACGCCCTCCATGGGCTCATGAGTCAGAGGGATTATAGTAATGTCAATCACATCTAATAATCAAGTTACCCAAACATGTGCATCAAACCCCCCTTTACCCAGACAAATGCTCAAAGACGTTATGCTATTTAACAAGCCAGGTTTGGAGAGGCTCTCAGGATGTCCTATTGGGCTAATCCTCCTTAGGTGTGGGGTGTTTCCAGGTGAATACCAATCTAGGTCATGTAAATGCATGAGATGGTGTGGGGGATGTTTGGGCAAGGGGTGCAGTGATAACAGGGAAATGTAGGTCTTACCTATGGGTGCCTCTATAGAGGGCGAGTTGCACCTTGTCATGGATGTTATTGTTTCCTAGCCCATTCAATGCCTTTTTACTTTTTGTCTTATTGCTTTTTTCTTTCAAGATAATAGTTGGAGGACATTGTCCTTGCATGGTGACCAATGGTGATAGTGTTACCCACAAGCATTTCACGGAAATGAGAAGGTTGGCTTGTGATGAGACCCCCTTTCTCCTAGCTATGCCACCAAGAGCCACTACCCTGGTTTGGTGACCAGATGAATAATAGTGTCATACCGCTACATGCCCATGGACCTAATAGGCCGGCTCATGATGAGACCTCCTATCCACCAACTAGGTCTTGATTTTTATTTTATTTTACGGGTCCCCTTTTCTTTCTGAGAAGCCTTTTATCGCCTTCTCGGGAATCCCTAGGTGAAGCATCTCAAGGTTTCATCTTGGATTTTGACTTTTGCCAACTAATTTTACCCTCTAGGCCTTTGGCCCCTTCTTCCCACAAGGCAAGGTACAACCCTTACTAGCTTGGCAAACCCAATGCTCGAACCAATGTAGGGGATATATGAGAGGGATAATGATGAAAAGTGGTAAGTATGGAAGGAATTGACGATGACCTTTCATAGACCCACCCAGTGGCAACTCATCCCTAAGGGAACCAACTTACTAGGGAACTTTGTCATCCCCCCCAGGTATGGACAAGTCAAAGGGCATAATTTCCAAGAAAACATCATGAAACAAAAGAGAATTCAATGCAGATATTCAAATGTTTTAAGAATCAGAGTGACACATACCATGATACTTGGACTCATTACCTCATGGAGCAAGACCCACCACTACTTCAGAACCAGGCCGATGGGATGGATGTTGTTGTTGCTGATAGATGGGAGGCGTTGAAGAAAAGATGGGCCCTCCAAGGCCAATCTCAAGTCATATGGCTCTTGGTACTCCATGTCTAGGACCTGTGGGCCTCGAGACATAATCTCCTTAGTTATCCCTAGGATAGGGGATAACAGGAATCTTGATTGTCTCCTTCCTAGCAAAGGCCTCCATAATCATATTCCCTTTACAAGTTTTCTTGGCATCTCCCACCATAAATCTCAAATGGTACAATTTGCCAGGAATCATTTTGACAATTTGAGCTATGACGCTTTCCTTACCGTTGGCAAGCTCTATGGCCTTCCTGCTTCGCATTAACCTATTGCCACTATGATACACGCTGAATGTTGTGCATGGCATGCAGTGCTTGTACACTCTCGAGAACTTCAATGCCATATCTTTGATATGTTCACCAAAATAAAAATAAATGGTTGAAGATTTTCCAAATCTAACCAGATTTTCGACGCTTTTAAAAGATACATATTAACGCATCATCAAATTTAACCATGAAGCTTCCGATCTTTCAAAATTTTAAATATTAAAACATACAAAAATATAAAATTTAATTAAAGTTATCCAAATTTAACAAGATTTCCAATGCTTTAAACAAAATAAATAATGAAACATGATCAAATTTAAGAATAAACATCAAAACATAAGAAAATTTAAGGATAAAGCTTTCTATCATCTAAAGTTTTCAATATTCAAATATTTAGATATTTCATAATAATTGATGTGTTTATGCTTTCAAACTTAAAGTTAAGAAAATTTAAGGACAACTCTTCATATCATCTAAAGCTTTCAAAATTCAAAGAATAATTTATCTCTTTGGGCTCTCAAACTTCAAGGACTAAAAGGTGATTCATATATTTCACAGATTTCGAAGTATTTTATCTATTTTACAAGGAAAAAAAAAAAACTTGTAAAGATGAAAGAATACACGAGCAGTGAGGTGCTTGATAACCTCTTTTGAGGTCGGAGACCTAGACGTAGTTGCGCCATCAATCTCGCTTTCATGAAGAGATTCGTCCAACTTTTTGTTGCATGCAATCAAACTCGTCGAATATCCTGTAATCTATTGTATATATCAAACAATATATTTTTTTTCACTCAAGTTAATCTGACATGGCTACCGGTGAAAGTCTTTTTATTATTTAGTTTATGTGGTGGCGTGGTATAGCTAGTTAAGTCAATTTAACCTGGTTTTTAGTGCTACATAATGGACTTGTTTTATTTTTATCTCTTTTCGATGGTAAAATAATATATATATATATATATGTTAATTATAGAGTATTGTAGTCAATTATAGTCAATGTTGAAATTTCACGCACTGTTTTACATGTCAAAAAGTTTATGTTCGACTCTTCTAAAATGGAAGTCATCTTATATTTGGTGTTTAAATTTTAATGTAATTTTATATTTGGCATTTAAATTTTAATGTCATTTTATATTTGATGTTTAAATTTTATTGTTGGATGTGAAATAAACAATCAATATTTTTACTTGTAAACTAAAAAAATGTTTAAATACCCCATATCAAAAGTTAAAGGTTATTAATTATTTTGATAAATTGTTTAATCTATGTTTTAAGTCTATTTAACCAAATCATAAAAACATTATACATAGTCCCCATGGGAAATCTAATTCTCATAATATCATGCTCAAAGTAGATCCTCGTAAAAACAAGATTTGTCTATCAACATACCCGCCGCTAAAAAAATTATGAAACTTTGAACCTAAATATGGATCTGGTCTGATATGGGAATGAAATTAAAAAAAAGTTTATGAAACTTTAAAGTTGAATTAAAAAAATTATGAAACTTTGAACCTGAATATGGATCTGTTCTGATCTGGGACTGGCATTTAAAAAAAGTTTATGAAACTTTAAAGTTGAATTTGGATCTGATTTGGAAATGACGTCACAAAAAATTAACTTGGGAGTTGGGTACACTCTATATATTGATTATGAATTCCAATGAACCATGTACTTATTCACTGCATAATGAGCATAAAAAAAAATTAAATTAATTGGTAGAGAGGACGCAAATATTTGCATGTGACTCTAACGATGCACACATTCAAAAATTTTCATATTCAAAATTTGTCATACATTCAAAATTTGTCATACAAGGAGGCAATCTAGACCTGCATTGATTATCAGATTGATTACTCAGCAATTGAATGTGGGACAACAATGACTCGAAAGTTAGGGAGTGGTTTTCATTGGAGGAATGACTTGAATATAACGACAGATCTTTTTGTAAATTCTAACCTTGTACAATATCCACTGCAAACAGATATTCAGAAAAGAACAGAAAAGACACAATGGAAAATACAAACATTACACAGAGATTTTTCCCCTGGAAACCCAAACCGAGAAAACCAACATATTCTATATTCATTCATTGTAATACATTGTTTACAATACAATATACATATAGGAGCCAGCGGCATCCAAAACCCTAACCTAGTGACCTGGATTAGTCCAAAACCCTAATTCCTTAACCGGAAATAGAAAACCATCGGCAAAGAATATAACACATACCCAACATTCTCCCACTTGTTGTTTTCTTTGCATACAGGGGGTTACATGGTTACATAGTAAAAAATCCAAGGCAACAATGCCTATGGATCCTCTACACCAAGAGAACTTCTCAGTGCTCACAGATTTTGTTAATGAGTCTACAACATTCTTCAAAGTGTCCACCTTCATCAGTGATACTTTCTTTTCTTCAATCATGTCTCTCACAAAGTGATATTGAACATCAATGTGCTTTGTCTTTGAATGATAAGCAGGGTTTTTCGCCAGAAAAATTGCACTCTGACTGTCACACTTTATCCTTACAGCTTGTTGTACCAACCCAATACCTGAACACAATCTTTGTAACCATAATGCTTCCTTACTTGCATGAGTGGTTGCCATGTATTCATCTTTTGTAGTTGAAAGTGCCACTACAACCTGTCTTTTGCTCATCCAACTTATTGCTCCTCCAAACAAGTTAAACACATACCCGCTTGTAGATCTCCTATGATCCAAATCTCCAGCCCAATCTGCATCCACAAAGCCATGTATATTGACCACTTTGTCCAATTCCGGTCTTCCTTCATAGCACAATCCATAGCTAGTAGTGCCACACAAATACCTGAAAACCCTTTTTACTGTTGTCCAATGCTCCTTCCCTGGTTTTGACATATACCTGCTCAAAACTCCCACTGTATGTGCAATGTCCGGTCTAGTACAAACCATTGCATACATCAAACTGCCAACTGCACTCGCATATGGAACATGAAACATGTCCTCCTCTTCTTCATGTGTCTTGGGACACTGATTTGCAGATAACTTTACACCAACATGAATAGGAACCTTGACCGGTTTACATTCCTGCATATTAAACCTTTGTAATATTGTCTCGACATATTTTCTCTGATTTAAACAGAGTTTCCTCCTTTTCCGAACTCTTTTAATTTCCATGCCCAAAATGAAATTTGAAGCACCGAGATCCTTCATGTCAAATTTAGAGGACAACTGAGTTTTCACATCCTGGATAATCTCCTTGTTGTTTCCTATCAGCAACATGTCATCCACA
>ML832649.1:25398-38877 GCA_009831015.1 Picea engelmannii
ATGTATTATATAAAAAACGCTCCCGAAACGCTCCCGCTCCCGGAGATTTTTGAAAATATGCGCTTCCCGCTCCCGCTCCCGCTCCCCGCTCCCAACAGCCTTGGGTAGAATAGAGACATGAGCACAGTGAGATGTTTTGCTTGTAGGGAGATGGGTCACTATGCAGGACAGTGTTCCAAGAAGAAGAAGAAGCAGCACGATGTTTCAGCAGCGACAGCAGAGCAACTTGAGTTCGATGAACAGTTTGCAAGAGAGTGTGCATTCGCGACTACTTTGTCTGTTGTTACACCATCCAGCATCGGGTGGGGAGACAAAGTTAAGGAAGACCTACTAACTCATAGTAGTGATTCAAAGGGAGCTCAGACTCAGTTTTCATGGACACCATCATCAGGGGTAATTGGTCCACCCGAGACAACTTCAATTTCAGAGTTGTCGAGACAAAGGGTTGGTGCAAGGGCTTCAGAGCATCAGAGATTGATGAGGAGGAGCGGCAGGGCACCACGGAGGCTTGAGCCTCACTTGGCTACGGAGACGGGATCAGATTTTGGTTCCACTTCAAGTGGAAGCTACTTGGCGAGAGGCCAAGTTGAGGATCTTGGTGAGATGTCGAGATCCAGGTGCTCTTGGTGAAATACCAAGAGGGGGAGACTCTTAGTGAGATGCCAAGAGAGTGACTCTTGGTGAGATGCCAAGAGTAGTGATCGTTGGCGAGATTCCAGGAGGTAGAAATCCTTGGTGGGAGACCAAGGTGGAGATCTTTGGTTTGATACCAAGATCTAAGTGATCTTGAATAGGTGGAGAGACATTTCCATCTATAGATCATGCAGATTGAGCAGATCTATGTCAAGGACTACTTTCATTGATCAGGGTACAGCCATACTCACCGAGTATTTGCCAGTAGGCAACCATGTCCACTATAGGGATGATATTGGTGGTGAAGGGCACTTTCCTTGGTAAGAGGAAGTGTTGAGATTTGGGTACCTTGGAAAGTGGTCCCCTTGTGTTTGTGAGCTTCTAAACACATGTGGGAAGTACTTTGCACCATGTACCTTATGTCTAATTTCACTTTGACTTAGGAGATTTAAGTCAAAAGTGAAATTTGGTCATTTTAGCCTAAAATGACAATTAATTCACAGTGGGTCAATTGAGCGACATAAAGTGAAACTATGGAAACTTAAGTAAAGTGGGTTTTGAGTTGAGATTCTTTTGAGATGATCTCAAGTTCTCAACCATTGATTAAGGATGAGATGAGATGATCTCATCCACTCATATTTTAGGTTTCCTTATGCTTCCTTAAGGAGGGCGCAAGGGCAAAGGAGAACTCATTATTCCTTGTTATGTTCACCAAGAGAGTTGGGAGAGGAGCGTGAGGATGAGGTTGGATGCATTGAGTGAGGAAAGCTTGGGCACCCACATTCATGGTGGTAGCCAGCAAGCTTAGTCCTTCATTTATTTGTAGAGCTAGTTCTTGCTAGGAGGAGGGCGCACAGCTAGCAGGGAGGACTTGCAGAGCTCAGGTTGCAGTGAGGACAGTTTCAGTGGAGAGCTACAGCACAGATTCAGAGTACTGTGGGAGGGTTTCTCCATTAGAGCTTTCATTCAGCAAAGCGCTTCAGTTCAGTGGTCTAGGAAATATTGTGAGGAGGGTGCATCTTCTTCATTTGGACTTGTATTTCAGCGTGGTTCAAGTTGTTATTGTATCAGGTTCATCTGTTTATTGTACTTGTTGTATTCCACCTTCTATTCTCCACATTTATACACTCAGATTTGAAACTGGTTTTCCCCGGGGGTTTTTATCCAAGGTCATGTTGACCAAAAATACCTGTGTTCATTTTCATGTATGTTAGTGTTTAGAACAGCATTATTTCAGCTCTAAAAGATCTCTAGGTGTGTTATATAGCTTATGGTATGCATGTGCTAACATCTTGTGACAAAACTACATGCNAAAAAAATTAACCACAATAGTCTTAGATTAGTTTCATTTTGTAGAAAACTAGTTGCTAGATTAGTTCCTTTTTGCAATTATTTGGAATAAACCTTAGTTACTCAACTGCGTATGCAAGCCCGTTGCTACTTTCGAGTGGTATTCGGTGACTCAGAAAGGGACCTGAGTAACGCATGCTAGTTTTAATTAGGGAAATATGCCTTACTGCGCTATTCGTCTAAGGCCTCTGCATCTGGGTGGAGTGTGTTAAGTCACGGAGGATACTCGTTAATGAGATATGTTCTCTCCTTTGTTGGACCTACGGCACACCCAATCGACATGTCTATAAGATTGCTAAATAGCAAGTAAGGTAGGCCAAATACACTTTGCACACAAAGAGTGGGGACCCCGACTTTAATCCCCACTTCACAGTTTCAAGACTTACTTAATATTCCCAAATCCCATAATAAAATACTCAAGATAAAATAAACGCGACATTATTCAAAACATCACATTTACTTTTCTGGCACTGGTCTTTACTTTTATCTATCTTGTCAGATCTATCTTTACTTCAAAAGGTTCATATGGTTCAAGTCATCTTTTTTTTTTTTGAAGTATGTAATGAATGTATGAATGATTCTTTCATGTGGCTTACAAGGTGTCTCCTTTTTTACATAATTGAATCATATATGTTGTTGATGTAAATCCTGATATTTCCATAATAAACTCCTAGATTAAATTTGAGTTTCAGTCTTCATAGATTAAAGGCCTTAGATTCATTTTCTTAGGGACTACCCCCCTTGGCTTCGCTAGGAGTTGGCCTAGACGGAGGAGTTGAGGATTAGGTGACAACACCTTAACTCTAACTTGCCCCCAAGGACACACCAAGTGGATTGAAGATTTCTTCCACGTTACCCAGGTGTGTATAAAGGCGGCAACAAGACCCAAATAAGGTGAAAATTTCAGACTTGTCTCTCACAAAGGTGAGAAGTCGTGATGATACAATGAGTTTTGGCTAGCCATATTTATATGGAAACCCGAGCAATCCAAAAGACACTAATGAAAATTCATGTCTTTACACAAGAGGGTCGACCCCTTCAAATTGTCTTTTCAATTTACAAAAAAATAAATTTACATGAAATAAAACCCTAAGAGGGTGACGCTAGGCTCATAAGAGTGACATAAAGGCTGAAAAGGTGGAACGTTGGGCCTCCAAAGGCCATGTGTCCCTCTCTCATGTCCCAAGGTCCATGCTACATGCCTCCTCCATCAATCCATCAAACCCTAGCCCCTAGGTGACGTCATGGGCTAGGAAGGTGAGGTTTAGGGCTCCAAAGGCCAGCGTTCAAGTGGAGAAGGGTGGAGTCTAATCCTCTAGCCATGCCAAGATGCCTCCAAAGGCAACGTCCTCCATCATCAAGGTGCAATGCTCATCATCAAATGGTGCCCCAAACGTGGGGTCTAGCATCCATCATGTGGGCAAAGTCCTGCAAAGACAAACAAGTACGCCCTCCAAGGGTCCACAAGTCATATGAATCATGCCAAGTAAGACACATTTAATAAGAGAACCACCCAAACATGTGCATCAAACCCCCCTTTTCAAACTAAACAAATGCTCAAAGACCTTATAAAATTTGTCAAATTTAGGTGTGGGAGGGGTGTCAAGGTGCCTATTGGGTTAGCCAATCCCCAAGTCAAGGGTGTTTCCCAAGGAGAACCTATCTAAGTCATGTAGTAAGTGTGAGGTAGATTTGTGGCAAGACTTCTAGGCATGGGGTTCTTGACATACAAGAGTTCGTATTGTCTCATTTATGGGTGCCTTTGTAGAGAGTGTGTTTCCCTTCGTCCGCAATGCAACATTTTTCCAAGCCCTTTTATTGCCATTAATTGATTAAGGTCCACAGCATTGAGTACTATGTGCAATGGAAAGTAAAGAGTATCGCAATGCCAATTGAAGCTAGAAACACACAAACCACCATATGCAATGGAAAGTAACAGACACCGCAAAATGCGTTTCCTCAACAAGCAGACATTTATTAATTATGTGATTTCTTTTGCAGGTCCTTCATTTTTTGGATAAGCATTTCATTGTTCCCAGGACCTGAGGGGAAGCATCTAGAAGGATAATATTGGCTTCTATCTTTTGCCAACTACAAGACCTCCAAGCCTTTAGCCCCTTCTTCCCATGAAATGAGGTACAATCCCTTCTTGGGTCAATGGAGCTGAAAACCCAAAAGATGAGGAAACGGAGGGGAAGAAGGATGGAAGGTGGTAAGTATGGATGGGAATGGTACGGATGGGAATGCTAGGACACAGTGACTACCACCAAGGTGAAATTAGGCAGAAGGTATAATTTCCAAGCAAACGTTGTATAACCAAGAAAGGATTCTTTGCAACATGTTCAAATGCTTCAAATATGAAAGTGACACTTACCATGACACCAGACTTGTTACCTCATGAAGCAAGACCTGTTGTCCCCTAGGACCAAGCCGATGTAGTGGATGTTGCTTTGTTGTTGGCGATAAGTGGTGATCGACATGAATAGGAGGGACCCTGCGGGCTCTGCTGGTCAATCTGACTCTCTATCATGTCCCCACCCTTTTGACCTCATTGAGGGAGAGCGTATTAGTCTAAGGGGGGCTCCCCGTAGGCTATGGCCCAAAGGAAGGGCGTCGTGGGTGCCAAAAAGGGGCACTAATTCGCCCTTAGAAGGTGTGTTGAGCCGACTTACCCACAAAATCCATGAGAGCCGACCTGGTCTAAAGGATAATCACCCACAAAAAAGGAGAGCCAACTTTATCAATGGGACAAATCCATGAAAGAGTATAAATAAAGAGGAGGTTCATTTGGATAGGGACAACTCGGATTTGGTGATATCTCTGGTTTTTTTTGGAGGCGCTGCCTCAGGCTTCTAAAAGGGTTGTTTAACCCTGTATTTTGCTGAGTTTTGGTGGGTAACCCTCACCGTAGCTCAGTCACACATCAGCGCACATTGTTTCTGGTTACAGTTACCATCTGGGGAGATTTCTGTGCTGGGGAGGACTGTTGGAAAGATTCGCTGGTTGAAAGGAAGGTTTCTTGCCTGTGGAGAAGCGCTGGAAGGGAGGTCGTTCTTGCTGAGGAGCCAAGAAACTGTTCGCTGGCCTCATTTACCCAGACCGAGGGTTCTTCTTCAGGTCACAGCTGCAGTAGGTGACGAAGGAGGATAAGGGTGAAGGCCGAACCCTTCTGAGAGGACAAAGGAGCTGTTCCGCTGGCTTATTGGCACAGGTCGAGGGTTGGATTGCTTACCAAGGCTGCTGCAGAGAACTGAGGGAGAGCTGAGCTTGCTACTGGTTGATGGAATGTGCATTGAAGGGAAGATCCGGTACAGGACAATAGGGCCTGACCAACACATACTCCAGGTCTACTATTGGCTATTATATTCTGTGCTGATAATTCTTAGGACTGGAAATCTGTCTAAGTAAACTGATAAAAGCAGCATTAACTATGTACTCCTGGGTTGAGTGGACAGCAGCCTCTTAAGAGGGTTTTCTGCTGATTGTCTTTGCAAATTTGGTATACTAATTGGATCATATTTCTGCTGGCTTGAGAGTCGAGACAGTAAATTATGTTGGCTTGATTGGATACTATCTTGGAAACTGTTACTGCTGATTACTGCACTATTACTGCTGATTACAATCACTATTTACTGCTGTTACAAGTTCGCTGCCAGTGGATACTGTTATTTAGACTAATTGCTGGTCTGAAAGGTTAGATGTTACTTGCTGTTATTGTCATTGATAATTGGTGCCAGTGAATTCCTGATCTGTTTAAGAAGGGAACTCTCTGCCTAGTGTAAAATTACTGTGCAATTACCTTGTTTCCAGCTGCCTTAAGACCCTAGAAACCCTAGGGTTATTACACTCTCGGCACTCCATGTCTGCTACCTGTGGACCTCGAGGCATGATCTCCTTAGTTTCCCCTAGATTGAGGGGGTAACAGGTACCATGATCTTCATGCTTGCTTCAAACCATATAAAACATTAATCAACATGCAAACTAAATTCTCATCTTCTACCTCCTAAAATCCTTTAGTTTGAATCATGTAGACTTCTTCGAGAACCCTATTTGGGAATGAAATTTTGACATCCATATGATGGATGCACCAAGCAAATTGTGTGGACAATGCAATGCCAACATGATTGTTATGATTTTTGTTGTTGGATCAAATGTTTCTTCAAATTCTGTCCCTTCCATTTGTGCATATCCCTCCATGAAAGCCTCAGCTTGGAGTCATCTGCCTTGTATTTTGTTCAAAAGACCCATTTGCAACAAATGGCTTTCTTCCCTTCAAGAAGATCAACCAATTTCTAGGCCTTATTTTTCTACAATGATAAAAACTTCACATCCATTGCATCACTCCATTTCCTACTTTGCTTAGCTCCACTAAATGTGTTGGGTTCAGATGAATTAACAATTTCAGTCATAAGAGCAAAATTAACAAAGTTCACTTCCTCTATCTGCTTCCACTTCATTGCAATTCTAGCAGACCTTCTTGGCACTAAATGTTCACCTTCTTCCTATTTTTCTTGCTGCTACAATCATTGTTGCAAATGTTCCTTTGGTTGCTTATCCATTGTTCCTTTTTCCCTTCTTTTGTAGGTGATTACTGGCTTTCCTACAACAACTCTTGACGATCATTGTGGAAGCTTAGTTCCACTACTGCCATCATCGATGTCATCTATGTTGTTGTGTCTGCAAGTTCATCAAAAACTTCATCCCTACTAACAACTAATTTCTTCCAACAGGGTCATACAATGAATAGGCTTTTGGAACCTCACTGTAGCTAATAAATATACATTTTTTAGCTTTGACATCCAACTTATTCCATTTTCTTTTGGAACTTGAACAAAGGCTTTACACCCAAACACACTAAAGTGTTGAATGTCAAGGTTTTCACCTGACCACACCTCAAGTTCCACTGTTTTGGCGAGGGATCTATTCAATACATAGACAACTATGTTGACAGCTTCGGCCCAAAAATTACTGAGTGATCCTTTGCCTTTTAGCAAACACTTGGCCAGTTCGACTATGGTGAAATTTTTCCATTCATCCACTCCATTTAGCTGCAGAATATAGGCTACAATTTGTTGCTTTATAAAATTTGTAAAAATAGCCATAGGCGTATTCACTATCTCCATCAGTTCTAAGGGCTCCTAATTTTCTACCTACTGAAATTTCCACATCACTTTTAAACTCCTTAAAACAGGAAAGTACATTCGATTTATCCTTTAAGAAGTAAATCCAAGTTCCTCTAGTAAAATCGTCAATGGAAGTCCTGAATTACCCAACACTTCCTATTGATTGTGTTAGCATCGATCTACATAAGTCGTTGCGAATGAGATCCAACAAGCTCATTGCTCTCCATGCTTGCAACGAATGAGATCCAACAAGCTCATTGCTCTCCATGCTTTTCCCATTGGAAACTAGTCTTGCATAGCTTGCCCACAAGACATCCTTCACAAACTACATCGGCTAGCTTCATCTATGGTAGCCCTTTAACCATTTGCTTCATATGCAAAAGTTGAAGATATGCAAAATTTAAGTGCCCATATCTTTCATGCCATGACATGTGACTTTGTTTGCTGCTCACTTGCCATTAATGATTCCTGGATGACTAGGACTACGTCGAATTTATACAAATCATATTCTTCTACTCTCCTTGCCACAGCTTTGTGGTTCATTTTGTCCCAGATTTCACATTCTTTATCATCAAAGACTACTGAGAATTTTTGTTTAATCTCACATACAAAAATCAAACTCTTTTTAGAACCAACTACATACTAAACATTTTTTAACTTCTTATTTAACCATCTGACATTTTCATAGCAATACTCCCTTTTCCCTTTACTTCATAGTCATAAGTAGCTTCATTGACACTTAGACATTAAGTCTCCATCACCGGTTTTCTTCTCCAAGTTGACCAATTTTCTACACCCCATCATATGCTTGACTGCTATAGAATCCAACCACCAAACATCATCGACATGAGACTTACGTGTTTGTGCAACAACAAATAAGAAGTCCTTTTATCATCCTATGCTTTACATTTTTTTTTGTGACTAGCGGAATCAGCAACTAGTTGGGCACGTACTTGCGTGACACGTGGTCATGTTATCCAACTGCTACCGCTATAACCTCCAGGTGTGTCCACAATACCCCATACGCGACACACGAGGTAAGCCGAGGTTTTGAACCGGTGACTTCACATAACAGAGTGCCTTAACAGTACACTCCATCACTGACTGCTGTACACCCCGGGGCCATCCTATGCTTTACATTACTCACTGACAAAGTTCGATTTTTGAGATTTATTATTTTAACTATTCTTTTAAGTTTTGACCCTTATAATTGGCACTGAATTTTTCCAACAAGCCCTTTTAAAATTCCCTACTTTTCCAGAATAAAAATAACTTTTGGAATCTAAACTAGAAATGCATCTATACTTATTGTCTGGTTTCCTCTGCTTAGTAAACTACTTTGTTTGTTTTCCTGTTACCATAAATGCTCTGTTGAGCGTGCCTGCCTTCTCACACAAATTCAACTCTTCCTGCATTAATAAACCAAAAAGTGCTTCGAATGTTAACTTATCTACTCTGTCAACTAACTTGAAGAAGGTTTTAAAGTTTTATAAGAGGCTGGTAAGGTCTTTAGTGTCAGTGTTTCCAACTCCTTATCCTTGATAACAACACCCGCCACTGCTCGTTCATCGCTTACGGAGCTGATTTTTTACACTAATTTCTCTACTTTACTGCCTTCCTCCATCTTAATGGCATAAGGTATATTTTTATAATATAGAGAGATACTTGACTCATCAGCCGTTTCTAAAACAAAAAATCAACTTTTCCCATGCAATTTTAGAATCTTTCACATCTCTAAGCTGTTTGATCATGAGTTTACTAACAGACAATGTCAATAACAACAGAGCCTCATTATTTTTGTTTTCAAATTTGGTTAACACATCCTGATCTACTATACTGTGAGTTTATTTTCGGTGCTCTTCACTATTCCCCAGAATCCCCATAAATTTTTAAATGTGAATGCTTTTCATTAGTACAGTCCATGAGGCACAGTTTTTACCAGTCAAGTTCTGTGATTCAGAAGAGTATATTGAGCTCCCAACATGTTTAAAAATTCTGAAGTTAAACTGAATTACTGATTACCTCTGTTTCGCTGAACCCACAAAAACGGTTCAGGGATCAGGTCTGCTCTGTCTCACCGCTGCCAAAAGCCACTGCTAACCCAAAATATTCTACCAAACAGGCCGCAAGCAATTCTGCCCATTCTCTAGACCAAATATTGTCCTCAAACAAACCGATAATTTTCGGGAAAAACACAGAAATTTTGAGGAAAATCCACGATTTCTTGTCTGCTCTTTAACTTGCATTTATTTTCAGCGTTGCCGGGGCGAGTTTCTCCCACTCTCTGGCTGTAGGGCTGTTCACTTCAACGTACGTCTGATGGCGTCGATGCGGCGCCACGGCTCCTCTGACAAACAGTACGATCTCACATAAAGTTTTTCCTTTTCTTTTATTTCGAAAATGGTTCGCTTCATTAAATTTTAAGAAAATAATAAATAAATAAATAAAATTTATTTGTCAAAACTACAAATTTTAATTTGTCAATAAATTTCGTAGCTTAAAATTTTAAACCTTTTTGATTTGCCAAATAACAAACTTTAATTTTACTTAAAATAAAATATTAGCTTATATATTGTATTTCCGTACTTTCGAAGTGTCTTAAAGTGGGTTTTTAGTCCACTACTTTTGGGGCACGAAATTGGTCGGTGTGAATTCACCTCGAGTAAGTTAATTATGTAACATCTTTTTTAAATGTATTTTTCAATGCTTATTTTTAATTGTATTTTTTGGTAGGTGTTTTTTACAAAGCTTTTATATCTATATTTACACCGAAAGTGTTTTTAAAGGGGAGGTTTGTCTCGAGGCTTTATTATCTTTCCAAAGCTTATGAAAACTTGTCATTTGTTATCATCAACTATTCACATCTGTGTCTGCCCATCGTGTCCACCCTTTGTTTCTAGGATAGATTCTGGTCCCTAGTCGTTTCTATCTGCACTGCGGCTTCCTCCCATGGAGTTTCATGCGATATCATTCTTATGGGATCAAGAGCTAGAAAGGGGAGGGAAGAACAGAGGCTATGATGTCCCTACCAAGAAGAAATTATAAACAATATATGTGGATAGTTGTGGGAACCCTACGCGGCTTCCCTCAAACCCCCTACAATCCCTGCATCTAGGATTCAGCAGGGAGCGAACAGAAACAGTCTCTGAACTTGGGCTAGTATAGAGTGTTGCTTATGGGTATACGGGAAAGCTATTCAGATTGAGGCACTCACCACTGCCTTATATAATAATTGGTTGGACCAAATTGAGATGGCGAGCAGGCTCACCCCTTATCTGTTAGGACAACATATATAGGACTGAGCTTATCTATTATCAGTTAGAGCCGGGAGCAGTGTGCACGCACTTATTTTCATTCCAGAAAGAAACTTTGTGTTTCCTGAATGTAAACTAGGATCACTAGAGAGAAGAAAGCTTGGCAGTAACAAAATACCAGATGGCTACCCTATTCAATCCAGGACTTATTCGGCTTGGCTTCTCTTTGCTTGTGAGGAAAGAAACGTCTATAATGAAATATTGAAAAAAAATGGCAAGTAGCCAGTTGTGGTTCAATTTGTTTTACCTAATAATGAAAGGAAACAAGAGCAGTGATAACCCTAAAAGGTTGGCCATGTCCCTGTCACAGCATCACAACATAACACTATTGTTTAGTGACCCGGATAAGGGAAAAAGCCACCTTGGAACGGCCTATCCAACAGGATTGACTAGGAATTTCCAATCCAATTTGATATCCTCCAAGAACATATCCCGTTCCAAGTGCCAATCCTCAATTAGCAGAGAGCGTTAGCTCGAAGCAGCAGAGACTGTTCGACGCTGCATAATTCTCGACTCTAGTAAAAAAAAAAATATTCAATTCTTTATGTATTTGTTCTTGGTTTTCG
Source organism: Picea engelmannii (assembly GCA_009831015.1). Lineage (NCBI taxonomy): Eukaryota > Viridiplantae > Streptophyta > Pinopsida > Pinales > Pinaceae > Picea > Picea engelmannii. The sequence goes on from ML832649.1 coordinate 36,385, forward strand.
AAGAACAATCATTAGTTTTATTGGAACAAACAGTCGTGGGTGTGACTAATTCTTCTCCATTACATTAGTATTTTCACAACACCTCCTATTATAGTGTCTTCTAGGGTCATCATTGCCATTGTCGCTCCCCTCAAGCCTTGCGCTTCTATGATTCCATTAAATTGATCACCTGAGGCCATGTTTGAATGGACAATGGTTGGAGTTGAGTCTTCTTCCATATTCACCTTCACTACACCAAAGCCTTCTACTTCCAACGGTTTATCCCTCCAAGAGCCAAATACCTTCTACTTGAACTTCCCAACCTCCTCCAAAGGCGTTGAAGTTTGTTTGTACAGGCGAGCAAACAAATGTGTCCTCATCTCGTGCAGTTTCTCTATCTGTCATTATTACTAAATCCGAAACCCCTTCTGGGTTGTCACTCCTTACAAGCGGTGTTGTTGATCAATGGCTCTGATTCACCATGAAGGTTTATAGGCGATCACATTGATCAATGTCTCTGATTCTCATGAAGTTTTCTGAGTGTTAGGTTTTTTAGCATTAAATTCCTTTCACAGAGCAGATAACCTAACTTATTAAGATTTTAAAGTGTTGTGTTACTTGGCGTTATGCTCTTTATTCCAACACGGCTCAGGGCTCTATGTTCAAGACTATGATTATACATGGCTCTTTATTCAAAACTATGATTATATACTCATTCATCTAGATGCATTACTTTTTATGTCTAATGATCAATAATTTTTGGATGTTATATCAATTGTATTGCAAAATACACACTTTAACAGTTAAGGGTAAGGATCTCCATTCTATTTGGAAAAAAATGAAAAAAAAATGTGATTGGCTTTTACTTTTTTCATTTCAAAACCTATCAAGTTGCTTTGCCATTATATGACACGTTATCTTTTACAATAGTGCATTTCCACTTGTGAAGGTCAAAATAACTCAAGATGATGTAATTTCTAAATAAAAATTCCAATTTTAGAGAGCACGTTTTAGATAGGTAGGATCATTTTCCAATTTCAAATTTTCAATCAATATTATATATGATTTCTTTGTTTTTCTTTTATTTAATTTCCAATATGCCATTTATCAACAATGTCTTAAAACCTTGATAAGTTATTAAGTGTAATCCTCGATAGTTAGGCCTCATTAAAGGATGTCATTTTACTTCGAAAAAATAAAACAAAGGTCATTGACCTTATTTGAAGGTAATACATCAAATTTACATAAAAAGAACTTTTCATCTCATTTGATGCAATACTTTGAATCGAATGTAAAGGACTTGTAGCACCATTCAAAAGAATACTTTGGAACATCCATAAGGCCATGTAATTAAACAAAAGGTTTAACTTGCATGTTGTGGGTGGCATTCAAACTTAAAAGGTTTGGAAGCCCAATATATAGTTATAGTCGGGAATGGAAGTGTATTTGGGGATCAACCAAATAGCCATTACGTGTCTGAAATTTGATTCGGACGCAACCTTTTGTTGCAGCATCTTGGAGCCATTCTTTGGTGCTTTCTCATGCGTAGGCAACAGACTATGCCCAAATCGGAGTAGGAAGGAGGAAGCTAGGAGCGTTGTGCAGGTCGAGCTCTGTAGAGGATCCAGACACACGCTCAAAACCCTTATAACAAGACCATCTTAGAGTTAGGAGGCTCATTCTATTCTATATATTGTTTTTGTTGTGTGTTGATGGAAATCGATCTCCTCAATCAAACCATGTTTGTACATGGATCTCTCGAAATTTCTTGTAGGTTTTCCAACATTAATTTCTTGCACTGCTTTTTGTTTCCCGTCCTCACAACCTTGACAAGGGGCTCTATGAATCTATTATGGAATAACTATAGCATGATGAGTCGACCTTCCAGAGAATTCAAATTCATACGATATTTTACTTGGAAAACAAGTTGAATACTTGGGATGTAAAGTTATCTTTCCTGCTTATTTTTTTTTTTTTGTAAGTTGGAGTGTTGTATTGTATTGATTCCTTTCAAAAAATTACAGTTGTCTGTGGGCTATTAGCCACGTGATCGCAGTGCCCAGAAGGGAAACCACTGTGCCAAATGTCCAAAAACTAGTAAAGCCAGATGTCCAAAAAATCGCATGGCTCCGATGCCCAGTTGGGAAACCACCATTGCCATGGTCATGCCACTAAAAGATAACTAGACTACTAGGCCATGCAGGACCGAGGTGAATAAGTAAGGTGTAAAAAAAAACTCAGAAAACACAGCAAGACCCTAAAAACCTGGACCAAGACGCAGTCCTGCAAAAACCTGCTTTGTCGGAGCTTTGCCTTTTCCACATTCCGCCATGGCTTGTTGAAGATTTTGCATGAACATCATCATGTTGTCCACTCTTCTCCAGTGATCAGCTTCCTTCTGTTGTGTGTCGATCATTGCTGCTTTGATCTCTTCCAAATCTTTTTTGATTGAATTGATAATTTCCAAGTCTTTTTCATCAATTTGATATCTTCCAAGAGTTTTGTTCTGTCCGC
>ML832649.1:38916-56719 GCA_009831015.1 Picea engelmannii
AGGGGGTCAAGGGGGGGAGGGGGGGTAAAAGGGACGCGAAGGGGGAGATGGAGGCAGAGGCGCATAGCTGAGCGAATTCCCATACAAATCAAACCACTCAACCCTACAGCCGTAGGGGTTTGAGAGGGGGGAGAGGTCACAGGGAGGCTAGTCGCCAGTTGGTTGGGTGCAAGGTGTCTGGTTTGGGGCGGCCACGAGGAGGGGTGCCAAGGGAGGAGTCTCGTTGCGGGGTGGAACTACAGGAGGAGCTTCATGGGCCAGGTTAGTCAGGAGAGCCTCCAAGGGAGGGTCTGCAGGAATAGCTTCTGGGAGAGTTGCAGAGGGAGTGACTAGTTCATCCTGAGCCCCTATTGCAGGTGAAAGTCTACCACGAGCTAAGTACCAGGCTGCCCCCCGCTTTGGCCTACCATGGGGTCGTGGCATAGTGTGGAACAAACGCAGAAATCCAACTGGAAACCCCGTAAGGTCTCATCAGAGCTCGGAGGCTGGCAGCGGGGTGGGAGAGCTCTAGAAACTTGGTGCTTGGAATTGCAAACAAAGGCAATGAAGAGCTAGAGTCCCCATCATGTCCATAAGAAGTGGGGGCCAGGGTGTAAGCTGAAGCGATGGGGAAGAGCGTTTGCACTGCTTCGTGAGGATACACGAGTTGCAAAGCTCCCCGCGCGAGTGACCGTCGAAATGCAAGTGCGGGAGAGAGGATGGCGGCAGGTGTTGTAAAGACCGGAAGTGACCGGGGTGAGGACGTGGCGAGGAACGTACACTAGGTGGCCTATGAGGTGGCCAGGTGGCGGCGGGCGTTGATGTAGTTGTCATGTCAATCGAGCACCCCATCCGGGGGAAGATCTTTGGTGTGAGCAATGGTCTTACAAGCGATGACTACAAGGTGAGTGGGGTTGGTAGAAGGAGTACAAGAGAAGGTGACTTCTTCCAGCTCGACTCCAAAATTTGCCAGCTAATCAGCTACTTGGTTGGTCGTTCTTCTAACATGGGAGGGAAGGATGACCTATTGGGGCTGGAGAATAGAATTAATTCCGCAGAGCCCATTTGTGAGTCGCCAGCTGGGAGATAATTTCTCCGGATCTGCCCCATTGATCAGATGAGAGAGGAGCTTGACAACAATTTATGAATCACCTTCCGCGATGAGAGGAAAGAGATGTAGCTCTGAAGCTGCTTGTAACCCACAGAGAAGGCTCCATATTTCTGCAGCATTGTTGGTAGTATGCCCCATGCTACCTGCTAGGATGTGTAGGATTTCTCCATCACTGTTGCGGATGACTGCCCCGTACCCAGTTGGTCCTGGGTTCCCTTTGGAGGCTCCATCAAAATTGAGTTTAAAGAAATTCTGAGGTGGAGCTTCCCAAAGGGTGGGGTTGCTCGTGCGGCCTGCAGCTGCCCTGGGTTGTTCCGGGGTTGGGGTGATATTTATGTTCCAAGCTTTAATGATGTGATGTTCATTCTGAGGGCTTTGCAGGTCCTGCGTCGTCCAGGGATGCAACGATATGGTCTCGTTGATATTGGTGTGGATTGTGTTCCAAACCTCTTGCCACGTTCTGGTGACTGAGTTGAAAATTCTTTTGTTCTGCTCTTTACATATCTGCCATAGGATGAAGCCTGGGAGTAGTTACCAGATTCTATTCAGAATGGGAGAGTGGAAGATCGAGCTTCTCCATCCTGCAATAGTATCTTTTGGGCCTAGGTGGTTTCTATCCGATGTTCTCATGATGTTGGCGCTCTGGTCCTAAATGCACGAGCTGTAGGGGCAAAGGTTGAGGAGATGATTTATAGTTTCTTCCTCTTGTTCGCAAATCTTACACCAAGACAGCCCGATGAAACCTCGTTTTCTTAAGTTATCCCAATTGAGGATGTTGTCGTGTGGCACTAACCAGAGAAAGGTGCTAACTTTTGGCCAAGAATTCATATCCCAGATTTTTCTCCAAATTTCCTCATGAGGCAAGGTGTTGTGATTTTCTTTTAGGGAATACGCTTCAGGAATATTGAAGGGGCCTGTGGGGGAGTGGCCCCACCTGAGGATGTCCTCCCCTTGTTGACTGAATATTTTCTTGGAGGCGAGGTGCTCCCATAGGGATCGGAGGTTGACATGTAGGGGAATATTTAGATGCTCGTGAGTGTTTTTCCAGGTGCGCCATAATTCTTCTGATCAAAGGGCTTCCAGAAATCGATGACTCTGTGTAGTCCCGCGGCAGTTGTAGGGGGAATGAGGTCTCTGAGGTTTGGATCTATGTTCAAGGCGGGGAGTTGTTGCCACAAGTCACTCCAGAAGTTTGTTGAAGAGACATTTTGCAGTTCCCAGAACGAGTGGTCCATGACAAGCCCTCGATTATTTCTAGTAGCATTCCAAATGAGCGACCCTGGCTTTGACCGTTCCATCTTATGAGTTCTTTTTCCGGGGTAGTAGGGGTATATTTTTTCCTCCACAAACATGCCTAGAGATCCTGGGGTCTTTTCAGCCAATGCCACCAGATTTTAGCACCGAGGACTTTGTTAAGAGTGGCTGGGTCACGTAAATCGAGGCCGCCTGCTTTTTTTGGGTTATAGAGCTTTTGCCAGCTTACCAAGGAGATTTTGCGTCCTTCCTTGACACCTTGCCATAGAAAGCTTCTTTGGATTGATCTCAGGGTGTTGTGGATAGAACTCAGGGCCGCTAAGGCAGAAAAGGTGTAGATCGGGAGAGCTTGGAGGACGGATTTAAGGAGAACGGGGCGCCCAAGCAGATTGAGAGCTCGAAAGGTCCAGAGGGAGAGTCTCTTCTTGAAATTGGACAACAAGGAGTTCCAGGAGGCGTTCCTGAGAGAGTTATCGATGAGGGGGATGCCCAGGTAGACTGACGGAAGGACACTGCGGGTAAATCCCAGGAGGTGAGTGAGATGATTTTGGATGACTAAAGGCGTGTTGAAAAAGAAGACCTGGGATTTGGTTAAGTTCACCTCCATGCCTGAAGCTTCACAAAAGATGTCAATGGTGGATTTGAAACAAAGGGCTTCTCTGGCAGTGGAGATTCCCATCAGAAGGAGGTCATCTACAAATTGGCTGTGAGAGATGGGGGGAGAAATGTCGTGGGGGGCGAGGCCCGAGAGAGAGTGGTCCATGATGGATGCTTTAAGTGTGCAGTTGAGCCCTTCTGCCATGAGGATGAAAAGGAAGGGCAGGAGAGGGTCTCCTTGTCTAATTCCTCTTGAGGGGGAGAAGGGTTTGGTGGGGATGCCATTGACGAGGATTGAGAACAGTGTTGAAGAGGTGAGGTTAACAATTTAAGAGACCTAGGCGGGATCGAAGCCGAAGGCTAGGAGAGTGGATTTCAAGTAGCCCCAGTTTAGTTTGTCGAAGGCTTTGGAGAGATCCAGCTTTAGGAGCATGCCCTGAGTTTTAGTGGAGCGGAGGGAATGGATAACTTCGTGAGCCAGGATGACGTTGTCCAGAATCTGTCGCCCTTCTACATAACTAGATTGCTCAGGGGAGATTATGAATGGTAAGATGGGCTTGAGCCTGGTGGCAATGATCTTTGTTAGGAGTTTATAGATTACGTTGCAGAGGGCTATGGGTCTGAAGTGAGATGGAGAGGTGGTGTGAATCTCTTTAGGGACGAGGGTGAGAAAAGTTGCATTGAGAGCTTGAAGGACCTTTCCAGATCTTCTAGAGTCCTCAATGATTTCCCACACATCCTTATGGATGATATTCCAACAGTAGTGAAAGAAATTAGAAGTGAAGCCGTCTGGTCCAGGTGCCTTGCCGAGCGGGGTGGCCTTTAGCGACTGATCTACCTCCTCTTGAGTGATTGGTCTCATCAGTGCTTCATTTTTCTCCTTGGTGACCTCCTCGGGTATGTGCTTGAGGATAGAAGCTATGGCTTGCGAGCGATTAGTTGGGGGTCCTGTGAGGAGAGATTGGTAGTAGGTAAGTAGCTCCTTTTCCACATCTGCATGTTGTTGTATTTCTGTGCCTTGCGCTTAAATGAGATGTGTAATGCGATTGGACCGGCTCCTCTGTACCATCGATCTGTGGAAGAATTTAGTGTTTTTTTCCCCCTCTTTCAGCCAAGTGATGCGAGATTTTTGTCTCCAGATAACCTCCTCTTGCACTTTCCTGTCAACAATCTGATGGTTGAGAAGTGTTTCCTGTAATTTTATGGCTTCCGTTAGACCCTATGTTCTTATTTGATGCTGCAGTGTTTGCATTTGTTGTTGGAGAAGTTCCTGAGCTTGGAAGATATTTCCAAAGGTGGTCTTGTTCCAAGTTTTGAGTTGTTGCTTAAGGTTTTTTAGTCTTTGTTGGAATCTGTACATCGAGGTTCCTGTTTGGATGGTCGTCGCTTCCCACCAGGCCTTGATGTTTGCTTGGAAGTCTGGGTGAGTCAACCAGAATTTTTCGAAATAGAAGGGCTTTCGTCCGGGGGTGCTGGTAATGTTAAGGGTTAGAAGAATTGGCCAATGATCTGAGCCCGCTGCATCAATGAATGTGGCATTCCAAGCTAGACCGTCCATCATGATATCTTCAGAATTGAGGAAGTGGTCCAATCTGCTAGATATTTGTTGGGCCCCCATGCGTCTGTTGGACCAGGTGAAAGGCCCATTGTCTGTTTCAACGTCAATGAGGTTCAAATGGCCTATGGTACGGTTGAGGAGCAGGCTGTCATTTCCCAGGAAGCGATTGCTTCCTTTTTTCTCCTCCAGCCCTATGATCATGTTGAAGTCACCCCCAAGGATCCACGTTTGGGGGCCTAATAGGTCTGCTATCCACTCTATGTGCTGGAGGAATGCTTATTTTTCCCCTGGTTTGGGGGGTCCATAGACGTTCATGATGTAGCCTTGTTTGTTCAAGCCAATAAGGCGAAAGGAGGCTGTGATGGTCCACTTGGAAGTGAAAAAATTGTCAAGCAAGATGGTGGCTGGATTCCAGAGCAGTTTCAGTCCTCCCACTGCTCCATTAGCGTCCACTGCCACATGCTTTACTTGTGTCCAACATCGCTGGAGTGTGGTCTGTGCCCACACATTTCGTTTCTTGTAGGAGTAGAATGTCTGGTTGTTCCTTCCTGGTTCTGTATTTGAGCAAGGTTTGTTTGCTCCTTGCATTGAGTCCTCTTATGTTCCAGGATAGTATCTTCATGAGTACGGTGGGGGTTGGAGAGGGGGAAAGCTATCCGAGATCAATTGAATTTGACCTGAGTTAACAAGGAAGTTGTCGACGTCCTGGATGAGCTGGTGTTTCGGTTTCATGCCTCTTTTTTTCTCCTCCTTTGTGGTTTTTCGTTGTTCCTTGGTGGCTTCTTGTTGTATTCTGAGGTTTGTGTTGGCTCGTGCTTCACCTCCGGCGAAAGAGTTAAGGAAGACTTTATGCACCTTGCATAGCTGGTCAGGCGGTATTGTATATAGTTGTTGCTTGCGATAGGCTTGTTTCAAGTGTGCCATATCAATTCCTGCTAGCTCTGGATCCTCCAGATCTGTGTCTGGATCTCCCATATCCGACCCGAGATTGGTTGGAAGGGAGGTTGTCGCGACTATAGGTTGTGAGGAGGAGAGAGCAAGGGGATCCTGTGTGGCAGAGAGTTGGCCGGTTGCAGGGGTTTCCAGGGGGTTGGTGGAGGAAGAGGGGGTATCCACCAGGGTTTGAAGGGCATCAAATGAATTCTTGGTGGGGGGTCCAGCCGGTGCCTGGGGTGGTATCCTTTTCGTCTGATGCTTTCGTCTACCCATGACCTGAGTGAAGCCATCCTTGGGTTTGTCAGAGTTTTCCTGAGTTGTTTTGGGGGGGTTATTTAAAGGGCATTCTCGGAAAAGATGGTCGTGCTCGTGACACTTGCGACAACGAAAGGGGATATGCTCATAGTCCAGGGTTTGTGCCCATTCCTCGTCTTGATAGTCCAAGATGATGGTTCCAGGGAGGGGTTTAGAAATATTTAAATAGACGCATATGCAGGCATAGGTAGTGTACCTTCATTGTTTTGTTGCCTCCGAAGCTTTGACATAGCTATCGATGGTGTTGCCAATCCCTGCAAGGATCCCCTCCAGCCAGAATTCCTGTGGAAGCGAGTAGAGCCGTAACCAGACCGGAGCATGTGTGAAGTCTTCTTTTTCCGGGCTGAATCTCTCCATCCAGAATTGGAGAAATAGGCATGCCGAGTTATAGAAGTACGGCCCGCCTTCGAAGATTTGATTCCTATCCTCCAGATTGTGCAGTATGATTGTGAAGAAGCCTTTTGATCCTAGTTGGAGGTCGTAATGGCCCTTGGGTTTCCACCAATGGTTAATCCATTTGACCAGGTCTTTCTCTAAGGGCCATAATCCCAGGAATTTGCCTATTAGAGCAAAGTCATGCATGTACTGTTTCCGATCCTCCATTCTCGGTGAGCTGATGGTGTATTTGGGAGCGATCGGTGCTTGTGGAATGCATTTGCCAAGTTCCCAGGTTCGTTGAGATCTTGATTTGTTGGTTTCCGGGTCGATATCCATTGGCTTTTCCTTCGGCATTTCATCCTCCCAAATTATTTTTTGCATGTCGGCTGGGAGTTCGAATGTTGGGCATTTCGAGAGATTGGAGTCGTGCTCCTTTCCTGTTACAGTGCTGTAGGAGGGGGCTGGGGGCACCCCTCCCTCGGCTTCCATTGTCGTAGCTGAGGGAGAGGGGCGGCGGATGGTGCAGGTTTCAGAGCGAACCCTAGCAGCGAGCCTTCCACATGCAATTTCTGGTATTTCCTCACTCCATCTATCTTTCCTGCTTATTTATTTTCCTTTCAGAAATCAAAATTTTGAGATTGTATTTTGACAACTCATCACAGGAGAACTCTGAAACGTGAATGTTCTAGATGGATTGTCATGGAATTTACCCAAATACAACCTTCGCTTAAGCTCAAATATGGTATACAAATACATATAATAATATCTCTCTTATGGTATACAAATACATATAATAATATCTCTCTTTTTTCAGTGTTTCATTTACAATTTTGTAAGGAACAATTATATCTCTACCACGGATTAAAGAGCGTTGAAATTTATTGTATGTTAATTTACAGAAACTAGGTTTGCACAATGAATGGAAATGATTCCTGGGAGAATCCTTGGACGTGCAGAAGCCATTATTTATGATGAGAAATTTGGTCTCTCTACTTCCCACCAAGACTTTAGCAGAGGTGTACGCGGATTCTTCGGCTAAACACAGGAAGCTGAAGTTGCAATCTAAGTACCTACATATTGAAGGGTGTTGTGCTAAGCATTCTTTCACAGTTCACAATAGCTTTGGATACATCGTTGCATAGGTCAGTTTCACTTCATTCATTTCCTCGTGACTTGTATTTCTTGTATGTTTGGACTTTATTTATTAATTTGTTAATGCAATGCAATGTTATGAAAGTTTTTTTATTTTGCAAGTGAAGCCAAAGCGTGTGAGATCAGGAGTGACTCTTGGAATAGATGTGTTTAGTCTGATATTGTTCCTTGGTTATGACCAAGTATTTGTTATGTTATGGGTTTGATTAACGCACTCGATCAACTGATGTCATATGACTTACATGGACTCCATTCCACGGAGTGTCAGAATGGAAGTTAGAGGACATAATAGGTTCTAGGTCCTCCTCCTCCTCTTGGACCTCAACCTAATAGAATTCCAAATTTTAACCAAAGGACCTTAAAATGTCATAAGATGATTATCACTCGAAGTCTAGGTTTACTAGAGAAATTAGAGTTGATTGTGTAATGTTGGTGTGCCTCTAAGTAGATATTGGAGATTGAATCACACAGGAGCACCATATGGAATGATAAATTTATAATTCATTTTTGGCAGTCATAACCTTGTTATCTTCATAACTTTAAATTTGTTATGTATCATGTGGGATTTGGTTTAATTTTAGTGTCATTTAGCCTCATGGCATTTTAAGGCAATCTTCAAGCGGTATGGAAAAAAATGAATTTGTGGCCTAAATGCATATATATGATACAACTTCTAGAAGATACATGTTTAATGCATCGTAAACAATCATATTCTCAATACCATTTGATTCAATTATATCATGTGTTATACATATATAAATTTATATATTGATTCTTTCCTCAGCTATAAAGTTTTTGTCTAGGTAACTATTTTGAAGATCGGTCTTGGAATATTGACAACAGAAGCATCCTATGCGAAGGTTTCTCCATACAGTAGGTTAAACTTTAACCCTTTAGTCTTTTTGTGTTTCTTTTCAACCTTTGAATTTTCCATTTACTTGTGAATCGAGAGATCAAATGACTCTTCTTTTCCATTTAAATGTTGCATTCTCAAACTACGAAGAAGAGACTAGTTCACAAGAGTATTTGGGGGTTTCTCCTTAGGGTCTTCTTCACAAGACTCCACCTCATGGGAGACAAATAAAAGGGAAAAACCCCCAATTGATTTCTTTACTTCCACTCTCATGGAGGCCCAACAGTCTGACAAGATGATGGAGCATGTAGACAAAGACATTTTTTTCCTTGGACAACTTAAAGATTGAACAACCCCTGAGGATTCAACACTCAAGCCCTATTTCACTGCTTTCAATTTTCAGTACTATAGAGAGAATGTACCCTTCGTGAGATCAATTGGTCCTATTACCCAATTCATGAAATCAATTGGGTAGATTAGTTTTCTAGGCTAAAAAATAATTGTAAACATAACTTGAACTTGAAGGTAGATAATAAAGGACAACAATCCAAGGATTATGCAGGATGAAGTGCTTTCATTTTTCATATGCAGAAAGGGAAAGGAAGGAAGATGTGAGAGTCAACAATAAATCAATATGGATGCAATCATTGAGTGGTGGGTCTTTCCCATAGGGGAGGAGCTCTGGTTCTGACATTAACTCTTAGACAATTTTATCATATGTAATTGTTGATTCCCCTAGACCCAACATAACATCCAACTTGTCACAGAGCCCCCCCGCACAATCTTCAGGTGTTCACCTATTCAGAGCTTAGGGTTGCAACCAGGAATTCAGTCACGTCCTCATGCTTGAAGAAAGTGGATTTGGGTCTGAGTATAGAGGTTTGATCAAGAGCCTTGACGATCAACATCCCAAAGTTGAGGTAGCTATCAAGCAACTCAACAGAAAAGGATTATAAATAAAAACTCCTTTCCTGGCCTTTTGTTGCTTTCTACATCCATTTTTCAATACTATGTCTTTTCTCTTTTGAGAAATATGTGCATATGAATTAAACATTTACAATAATGTTATTTTTTGGGGGGAGTAAACATTTATCTATGGTATGACATCACTTAGTTGAACCAAAACATTATATAGCAACTCAAATCATTGCAGGCACACGAATCCCAAGGGTCTTTAGCCTAGATAATTACTCTTGTCCTCCCAGCACAAGATTAAAATGATTTATGGCCCAGTTATCAACTGCACCAAGAGTGTAGTTGTTGCTAGCGAGAGGATGGAACTCGAAACCTAAATTATGGGAATCAAGGTCGGAAATACACCAAGTTTGTTTGCAAGTCTTTATAAACTAGGGGCAGTTCATTTGTGGTTCATTACATGCATTATTTGGATCAAATGATTAACTGATTCGTCGTGGCTTGGGTGGTCCACACTTGCTTCTCACATATTTCATCTTAATCCATTTGGATGCAGTAGTGATTTCTTCCAAGTTTTACATTCTTAATTGCAATATTGCATAAAATAAATACCTTGCTTGAAGTTGTGATTGGATGGAATAATGGCTTGTTTCTTCCTCCCTCCTACCCATTTGATGCATTTGCATTCAGTATTGATCAAACTGGATTGTCACAAATGAATCTTGCAACAAGTCTAATCGGTGTTGTCTTTTGCCCTTTGTTAAACACAATCATTGAACCAATTATATATGTAAGGTAAATTCAAAATCTTTAGTGGTAGCATTACGGGTTATAGAAGGAAATCAATTTGTTCTCATGATCAATTTGTTTCTTTTGTCGTTGCATGTCAAAATCTGTTGATTCACCCAATTTCACAGAAAGGTTGTATAGGCTTCATTAGATGTACTTGCAATTGAGAATGAGGATCTAAATTAGTGGTCCAAAACTTTGAACATTGACTTCTTGTGTCTACATCGCTTTAAATCCTCCAAAAAACAAAATCTCATGGTCTTAAAACAAAGCAACCACACCAATTCACTTCGGTGTTTCCTTTCCCATGCTTTGAGGGTATGCTGGTATAGTTATCTATAGTCAATGTGATGGGATATGATGATGAAATTAGTGGTCGAATCCCTTGCACTTTTTAAAGTTTAACGATTATCAATTACCAAGGGAGAATTAGTTCCTTCACCCAATGTCACCTTGAAAGTGGTTCACACAGAATTATGTTATCAATTTTGAAGTATGGTCCTTACACCCTTATATTACGATATTACACTACAGTAACACTATTATTTGTTGATGAAGGATAAATACTATCGTCAATGTAGAAATGCACTCTTGTATGAATAATCAATTTTGACTTCAGTTCCTTGCACTTATATTATGGAGCTTCCCTTGTATTATTGTATTAAATTATTGTTAATCATTAATGAAGGACATTGCTTATCATTGGAGGATAATCTAAGTAGTGCTAACCTTCTAGGTATGTAAATAGATATACAATGCTTGTCAAAAGGTTGTAAATAGATATACAACTTGTCATGGTTCGTGGAGGGTTTCGTTGTAAATTTTGAGTTAGGTTCTTTACATCCATGTAGTATAGTATCACACTACAATGATATTGTTTTTCATTGATGAAGGAAACTATTGTTTCTTGGAGGGTAATCTAATCAAGGCCAACCTTTTGGGTATGTAAATCAATCATGCAATTACATTCAGATTTGTTTATCTTCATCTTGGCTTCACCAGCTTTGCCTCATCTAAGAATCATGCATATGCATTTTTATAATATTACCCATGGAAATTATTATTTTTCCTTTGTCATCTCAACTCTGTCACTACTTCATTTAGGATTTGGCAACTACCATTTGTTGTGATTTGGTGACTATGAGTGTGATGGCCATTTGGGAACCATGCAAACACCTCATTTTGATATTCCCCGAGACATACTTCTCCTATGCAACCTAAATTTTGTCACCGCTTCATTTAGGTTTGGGAACTACCATTTTTTAATGCATGGGTTTGTCTACATTAAAAGGTTTTTGAAGTGGCTACGTTAATTATTTTAAAATCCCCTGCTTGTGTTCTCTACACAAACAAAACTCAATTCTCTTGCAGAAAATAATCTACGCATGGTTTCTTTTAAAGCTTGCCTTGGTTAAATTATAGTGGGTGTGGGTTTCTTTCCATTCTTAGTATTTTTGTACACACACATTTCACACAACTTGGAGAATAAACTGGTGATTATCCAAAAAACAAATTCAGTTGGACTTATGAGCATGTAAATTATTAATAGCTTAAGCTATTTAAATTTTTTTTTTTCATTATAGGTATTTTGTCATAATAAAACAACCTATGTTCCTTCCTCCATTGATTTTTTAACAAAGTAGTAAATTCATAAATATGGAGAGGGCGAGATGAGATTGATCTTGGATTCATTTTTCATCTCACACTTCTACAAATGACTTTTGATCATGTCATTCAACCTTTATACTCGTTACAAAGTTTCAATTTTCACCATAAATTTATATAATGACCAACATTCCTCATTTAGTAAAAATTTTATTAGCTTGATTTCCCATTCATATAAAAGAGTTACTCTTGTCATGTTTCATAGTTTTGTGAACTTATCTCCCTTATTTGTTTCATGCTATGAGTATTTGTGATTGGTCATAACAACGAAGCATCTACTTGAATTCAATGTTTATAGCAAAGAGATTGTTATAATGAATGGAAGAGGATTTGTCATGTGATACTAGTTATATTTTGCATTTGTTGTTGATTACATTCATAAAGTTCTAAGAAAGATAAGAATCTACAATTTTGAAGTGAAATTTTAAAGTGAACATTTCATTTGCGACATCACTAAACCAATGGTTATTCACATTTTAGATACTTTGCAAATATTATTCTTTTTTGGATTAGTTCTTTTAATAGTTCTAGTTAAAGAGCTTATTTTTCCCATGCATAGATTAGGTATGGTCAAATACAACATTTTTGGGTGCTAATTGGTTTGTCCAAGAAGTTTTTTTTTTTTTTATCCTCAAACCACCCCCACCAAGGCTTTAAAAGGGGGAACAATAAGGATTATGGTATTTTTGAATATATGGTACTACGTATCACAACGTAATATAAACATAATTTATTTTATCTCTAACTAATCATGGTTTTAAGTAGATAAGATATGGTTAGGCATACATTATAAATTGGTCCAGTGACATGCCCTACATCGTATGCAAAACATGACCTTCTCTATACTTATGCTACTAGGCCCTAAATTTTGTTCGAACTAGTGAATTGTATTGAACGAGATCTATTCTCCAATATATGTCAGAAGTTTGTATAAGACAATTTTATACGGTGAAATTTTCAAAATGTCATTTACTTGACATATCCAACATTTTTTTCAATAGACATATAAATATAACTCGAGATGTGGGTAATATAATCTTGCAACTTTTGTTCAATAATTTTTTCCTTTTTTAACCTATGGAGGTTGGCTCCATAAAATAAAATGTTTTTTCATCTATAATTGTTTATTTATTATGTTAAATTGATTTGACTTCTAACATTATTAGTGTATTCACTAACACGTAATTGATAAAATGGAGGAACATGCACATGAGTGGAATGTTATTATCAAAAGCACCTAAGAAGTATTTTGTTGTCTAGTTGGTGATTGTGTGGGTGTTTTAACTTTTCCAAGTTATCTATCCTAAATCGTCATTGTTCTATGGTGCATAATATATTTGCAATTCGTCTACATCCAAGAGATCGAAAAAGATATAAAAATGCCAAGCACCCTACAAAATCACCATACAAAATTAAAATACAAAATAGCAAGATACAATAAGGTTGTGATGTGCACACGAGTAGGCATATAGAAGATTGGTTAATGAATAAATTATTTTAGTTGTGAGTATTTATTGACATTTTTAGTGTTTGAAACTGTCAGGCCAGGCATTGGCTCAAAATGTAACTCCACATTGATATCTTTGCATTAACATGATAGGTGAATAAATACAAAGCAAATGACTATTGGTCTTCCACAACAAATGATGCTTCATATCACCTATGACTCTTAATATTTACATTAATGTTACAATATTGCAATCTTAGGGATTATGTGTCCAACATTTCCCCCCTTAATTTCAAGGGGTGTGTGTGAGTCCAAGCATCATTCTAAACTTTTCAAAATTTTCTATTCCAAATGCTTTGGTGAAGATGTCTGCAATTTGCTCATTTGCGGAATAATGTCTCAAGGGGATAGGTTCAACCTCTACATGATATCGAATCAGGTGATACTTTGTGTTGATGTGCTTAGTTTGATCATGGAATATGGGATTCTTGGCCAACTTGATTGCAGAAGTATTGTTAACTAGAAGAGGAGTAGAAATCACCTATTTCTCCTGCAAATATTCAAGCATTTTTTTGAGCCACACAATCTTCGTCACCGCTTCTGCAACTGCCACATATTCTTCCTCTATTGTGGAATCTGTTGGAACTGACTGTTTGTGTTATCTACATGAGACAATTGTTGATCCAAGACTCATGAGATAGCTTGAAGTTGATACTCCATTTTCCTTATCCCCAACAAAGTATGAATCAAAATATATGATAAGGTTGAAGTCATCCACCTTAGAGTATCTGAATCAAAAATATTGAGTTCCTTTCAAGTATTTTAGAACTCTTTTTGCAGCAGACCAATGTCCTTCACAAGGATTTTGCATGAACCTGAAAAGAATCCCAACAACAAATGAAATGTCCAGTCTGGTGGTAGTGAGATAGATAAGACTTCCCACAAGTTCTTTATACTTGGTTGCATCCTCAAATTCATTCCCTTCTTTTGATGCGAGTTTCAAATTTTGTTTCGTTGGAGTAGAATCAGTATTGCACTCATCCATGCCAAACTTGTTCAACAGTTCTCCAATGTACTTCTTCTAGGAGATGAATATGAACCTTGGATTTTGAATCACCTCAATGCCCAAATAGTAGTGAAGATGTCCCAAATCTATCATCTTGAAGCCTTTCTTCAACTCTTTCTTTATGGATGCAATGTAGCTTTCATTGTTCCCTATTATCAACAGATCATCTACATATACTACGAGACATACAACTATTTTTCCAACTTTCTTGACAAACAAAGTTGCATCGCCAAGATTAAAATGCCTAATATTCAATTTTAAAAGATGCTCGGTTAACTTTTCATACCATGCTTGTGGTGCTTGTTTCAAGTCATATAAGGATTTTATGAGCTTGCATACCTTATGTTTTTGTCCCTCCACAAAAAAACCTTTTGGTTGAATCATGAAAACATTATATTTCAAGTCTCCATTCAAGAAATCACTCTTCACATCAATTTTGTGCTGCCATGGAAAATTGAGAACGGATGGTAGCCCATTTTGTCGTGGGGGCAAAAGTCTCCTCATAATCAAAACCTTCTTTCTTGGAAGATTCTTTTTCCACGAATCTTGTTTTGTGCTTGTCAAGTGAGCCATTTGATCTGTACTTGTTCTTGAATACCCACTTGCAGCCGATTAGTTTGGTTCCAAATGGAGGGTCCACCAACTTCCATGTCCCATTCTTGACGAGAGCATCATATTCCTTATGCATGGCTTCTTTCCATTCATCATGAGAAGTGACTTCTTTAAAGGAATTCAATTCAAGGTTAGTAGATAAAATCAACTCACAATCATATGAAACATCCATGTCATTTACACCACCCGAGTTTGAATTATCTACATTACCTCCATCTTGTCTTGAGGACATTCTGGTTCCTGTCTTTCTGACCTCATCAGGATTAACACTTTCAAGTGTTTTTGTGAGCCATTTTGGTAGACCTTTCTGAGATGGTCCAGGTTGCTTAGTTGATTGAGATGGTGTTGAGTTCTCATCAAGCCTTAACTTTTCAATCCTCTCAATCACATCATCCAAATGAACTTTAGGGTTTGATGAAGTAGCAAGAAATTCTTCATGTGGGGAAGATGGTGCTTCAAAAGGAGAATCTAGATATTAACCCAAGATAGGGATCCCCCCTTCAAGATGCAGAATATCATCATCAAATTCATGATATGTCTTTACATGAGTGAATTTGTCCAGATGATCAAGCTGCCTCTCAACAGTTTCGTCTTTCATGGAGGATTCAAGAAAGATTACATCTCCAGAAAGGATGAATTTCTTGTTTGTCTCATCGTATAGATGATATCCCTTGGTGGCATTTGAGTACCCTCTGAAGATGCACGTCTGACTCCTAACATCAAGCTTTCTTTTTTGCTCCTTATGAATCAAGGCATAGCAGGTGGAACCAAAGATCATGAGATGCCACACCAGAGGAATGTAGCCATACCATATTTCATGAGTCTTGTTTTTAAGAGCATGAGATGAACACCTATTTTTTTTCATAAATTGCACATAGAACTGCATCAACCCAAAACATCAATTTAACATTCTTGAAAAACATCATGGAATGAACCATATTTAGGAGTGTCCTATTCATTCATTCAACACACCATTTTGTTGGGGATTGTATGGAACTATGGTTTGATGTTTAATCCCATGTTGGAAAAGGTAGCTTTCAAATTCATTAGATGTATATTCTCTTCCATTATCAGTGCAAAGAGAGTCAATACGAGACTAAGCTTCATTTTTTTTTATTTTTTTTTACAGAAACGGTTATAGATTGTATTAATGGGGTGGACTAGCCACAGATTCGATTACAAAATGGCCTCGAATTTCTTCGGGCCTGTCTTTCTGAACCATTCTACTTCTATAGCTATAGACTTGTGAACTGAACTAGATCCTGTACGCCTTCTAAAAGAACTGGATTTTTCAGTCAAATTTCACTGCCGAAACTCCAGTCACTGTTTCAGCAAAGCCTCAGCACTGTTTCAGCATATGTCTCAGCACTGTTTCAGCTTTGTTACAGCGGTGTTTCAGCATATGTTCCAACATTGTTTCAGCATATGTTCCAGCACTGTGTTTCAGCATATGATACAACACTGTGTTTCAGCATATGTTACAGCACTGTTTCAGCATATGTTCCAGCACTGTTTCAGCATATGGTCCAGCACTGTGTTTCAGCATCTGTTATAGCATTGTGTTTCAGCATCTGTTACAACACTGTTTCAGCCTATGTAAATTTCAATGCCGAAACTCCAGTCACTGTTTCAGCATAAGCCTCAGCACTGTTTCAGCATAAGTCTCAGCACTGTTTCAACTTTTGTTACAGCGGGGTTTCAGCATATGTTCCAGCACTGTTTCAGCATATGTTCCAGCACTGTTTCAGCATATGTTCCAGCACTGTGTTTCAGCACACGATACAACACTGTGTTTCAGCATTATAGCACTGTTTCAGCATATGTTCCAGCACTGTGTTTCAGCATCTGTTACAGCACTGTGTTTCAACATTTGAAACAACATTGTTTCAGCCTATGTTCCAACACTGTTTCAACGCTTCTTCTCCCTCTTTTATTCAGAGTCTTACCTGTTTCTTCAGGATGCTTGCCCTGGACGATTGTCTCCCTGGAGGACTGTGAATGGGTGCTCTTCCCCGAGGTAGCAGAGTCAGGATGCTCTTCTTATGTCGGATCTGATGCCTCTGTCCTGATTCTAGCACGACCCTGCGCATGTGCTCTCTCAACTTCCTCATACTTTCGCACCTGCACTTTGGATTCCTTCCTGGCAGTTTTCAGATTTCTGCATTTTCTGACAGGAGATCTCCTGATGAATTATTCTCCCCAGACTCTAAGGGATTGGTTCATGATTTTCAACTCCATTTACGTTGATGACTCCCTTGCCCAGGGAGGTTCCTCTGTTCGCTTCGTGGTCTTCCAACTGATTAAGATTCCTGAGGACATGGTAGAACTTCACCTCTTCGAATTCTTTCATCTGGTCTATAACCTTCCTATAATAGTGATCCAGAACCATGTTTTTGGGAGCCTTCCTCTGATTGAGAGCTTGGATAAAGATTCTAGAGTCCCCTATGACAACCAATTTTGAGATTGATAACCTTCTGACCTGAGCCAACCCCTGCCAGATTGCTAATATTTCAGCCATATTATTGGTGTTCTGACCCAGCCCCCAGGCAAAGCTGAGCACAATTTCCCCCGAGATGTCGAGCAGGACCCCTCCGCTTCCTGCGGGGCTGGGATTCCCTTTCGAGGCCCCATCCACCTACAAGATATGTTTCTCCAAAGAAGATCTCCACTTTATGAACTCTTGTTCCTCCAGCCTCATTTCCCAATGGGAGTAGTGTTTGGAAATTTGCTTGGTTCTTGCAAGGAGGGAGGGATCAAGCTCGTGGAACCAGACATACTCATCTTTGTTAGGGGTTACTTCGTTGGTGATATTAGTTTTTGAGGCTACCAGATCTCCCAGAATCGCTTTCACTTTGAGTGCAGTTTGGACCGGCGTCCCTGCTATATCCCTGAAGATCCTGTTGTTTCGTTCCAGCCACAGTTTCCAGCAGACTACTTTCGGCACCCACATCCAACAGTGTTTTAGCAGGCTCAATTTGGTAAAAGAGAAGGGAGCCAAATCGACCCAGGAGGTAAACAACGAGGTAACAGAATAAGGCAGGGGCACATTCAACTGGCCAAGAATGAGATTCCAAAGTTCCAGAGCAAAGGGGCAGAGGAGAAAGAGGTGGACAGAAGTTTCAACATGACAAGCACAGAGAGGGCATCGAGAGGGCCCTTCCCAGCCTCTTTTGGAG
>ML832649.1:56819-83792 GCA_009831015.1 Picea engelmannii
TCATTAGATATCACACATGAAAGAATGAAATATATCATGTGAAAGCCATTACAAGATAAGCCGAAATCAGAATCAATCTTGAAGAGACTTAGAAGTCAGACATCAAGAGAAATTGGAGAAAGACTTATGACGACAACTAAGACAGAAGCATGGACTCTGTCAGACAGAAGAGCCAATTATAAATATTGCAGAAGACAATAAAGATGCAGATGGAAACATGGACTCTATCAGACAGAGGGAGCCGATTATATGCACTCTTACATGAAGCAAGGATGAGGAGGGAGCTAATCCTATGATCCATTGAAGATGATGAAATATATATATATATCCATGGTAGCAATCATGAAAGACAGTACGTGTTCAACTCAACCGCAAAAGAAGACCTCTTCAAAGAGAAGCCTTAAAAGCATTCCTGGTTGTCCATCCAGATCCGTGACCCTATGATGAAAGGTAGAAGTGGAATCTCTAGAGCATGGAATCTATAAGAAACTCCATGGACCCAAAAGTAAAAGAAAAAACATGAAGAAGAACATGAAGATTCCAAGAAAGAAAGAAAAGCCAGAACAACCAGTCATTGTATCAAGATTGCCAGCCTGATATGAACTCACTAAAAGAAATCAAGCAGAAGAACTGAAAGACGTGATGAAGAATAATGTACGAAAGACTTATGAATGAAAGCATTACGAGATGCAGAACCAGAGATTCTCTTAGATGGAGGGAGAAGACTATGATGATTGATTGTTCCAGTACACAAGACTTATCTCTATATAAGTCACTATATTATCCACAGCATCCATGAGTTAGAATTCTACATCAGACGAATGCAAAGAATGTTCTCCAGAGAAATTGAATAAAGAGCATATAAAGAGCAATCTCAAGACTTTGAGCCATACCAGAAAGAGACTCCTGTATGCAAAAGACAACATGGTGGAGAACCTCCAGTGCATAGCAGAAGCGTGGTGAAGATTTCCTATGACATCAAGATGACTACTCAGAAGATCAGATCTCATGATGACGGAAGAAGTACCACATGGATATGTTCCAGTTCTCCAACTATGATATACTTTATTGTTCAGATCTACATGAAGTCTTCACAGTGTTCCAAACTACAATACAAGCATTACATTATCCATGATAAATTCCAGAAGGGAGAAAATGATTTCTCAAATACATATCTCCACAGATGAGCAGATAAGCATACATTTTGGTAAAGCCTCTATTCAAGATGAAAGAACTTGCATACTCAAGCTAGAGCTCGTGGAAATAACTCTCTTGGCTGGAAGGGAAGACTCTCCAAACTAAAAGAAGGTATGCAAACATTTATTTTTGTGATTTAAATAACTCTCCAATTGGGAGGGAGCATTTATCTTTGTAATTGAGAAATAGTCCAGATTGGACAGATGCTTTCCTGTTCGGAAAGTGGATTGAGATTTCTGACGAACAGTGACCTCCCATTGTAGTTAACATGGGAGGCAGACTGATTGCTGATGTATCATAGACAGCTACTTCCCATTATGGTTAACATGGGGAGTGGTCTAGGACAATCATTCTTCCTGGCAGTCACTCTGAGTAGTGGTCAAGTAGAATGGTCTGCCTCGCCGGGCAATCATTCTTTCAAAGTTCACAGTTGTGAGTAGTTTCAAAGAATCGTCCGTTTTGGAGGTTGATGCACGACAGACATTTCTCGAGGGAAGACTCATTCTCTCCAGGTTACACTTTGTTTAGTGTTGGAGGAATGGCCCAAGGTGGGGAATGGTCCGGACAGTTATTCCTCGAGGGTAGACTCATTCTCTCCAGGTTACACTTCGTTTAGTGTCGGAATAATGGCCCAGGGTGGGGAATAGTCCAGGCTCAGCAATCAGGGACAGTTATTCCTCGAGGGCAGACTCGGTCTCTCCAGGTTACACTTTGTTTAGTGTCGGAAGAATGGCCCAGGGTGGGGAATAGTCCAGGACAGTCATTCCTTAGGGCTGACTCATTCCCTCCAAGTTGCACTTTGTTTAGTGTCGGAGGAATGGCCCGGGGTAAGAAATGGTCCAAACATTTCTCGAGGGCAGACTCATTCTCTCCAGGTTACAGTTTGTTTAGTGTCGAAGGAATGGCCCAGGGTGAGAAACGGTCCAGGCTCAGAAATCAGAAATAATCCTTCTTCCTTGGTTGAGAAGAATGGGGCAGATAGCCCATTGTTGATATTCTATATTGAGGGCAGACATTCTTTAAGATCTCACAGACGTGAGTGAAAGATTGGCCCAGATGATTGTTGTTGATATTCTATACTAAGGGCAGACACTCTTTCAGATCTCACAAACGTGAGTGAAAGATTGGCTCAGATGATTAAGTTTTTATCATAACATTGTTTCTATGCAGGATGCTCTCAGATGTTTGTTATGAAGACTATATGACAGTAGATGAGGACTATTGTGGTGAATATGTTTCACCGTTCGCAACCATACGTTGTTGATCAAGTACTTATGTATTACTTGATGTGGTAGTGAACCACTGGATTGTAGTTATGTACTACTATGAATAGACACATGTGTGTTCTATCCTCATTCTAATTGCCTTGAAGACTATCAACAATTTATTGGAGATAATGATCATTCAGATGAATGATGAACAAAGATTTTCCAGATGGAAAACAATTCAGAACTTTTACTCCTCTTGTATCACTCTATGGTGAGAGTGACTTATCCAACATCATATCTAATTACTCAGATGAAGTATGGTTTCGAGAGACAATGCAGCTGATGATGATGGTGATGCTCATGATGACTATATTGATGCTACCAGGTAAATGGTATATTTTGTGCTCAAGTCCATTACCTGTAAATACCTCTCTAGCTAGGAGGGAGTGTTAATATTATGGTAGCCGCGGGAGGTATTTACCTCCACGTGTGAATCTGATGAGAATAGAAGACTCTGGGAAGCAAGAGAAACCCTAATGAGTTGGCTAATAACCCTAGAAGCCTTGTCGGCTCAAGAAAATTTATATTAGGCTATTAGCCTCCAAGAGAAGAAGTCGGCCATAATCAATAATAGTATACTGAACAGACACATACCTAGAAGAAGAAGTCGGCCCCAACAAACTAGTAGGATTACTATAAATACAAGGCGCCAGTTCTCATTTGTAGCATCTCAGTGGTTGAAGACAGAGCCAGTTCTGCGCAGCAGTTTCCCAGTTGGTGCGCACTGCAGTTGCAATCTGGTGCGCAGGTTTGGAGGAGGGTTGCAGCTGTAGCTAGTTTCAGTATTGGCTTGGATATCTCTTGGCTAGGGTTTGGGACTATCTGATCAGTCTTTTGTGTTGCACTATCCTTGGGGAGAGATTTGTTGCCCTTTGTTTGGCGATCTAGCCTAGGGTTTGCTTCCGGAGGAATTTCTCAGTCAAGGTTAAGGTGCTCGGAGGGAGGCTTTGGCCTATGGTTGGGCGACAAAGGTATCATCAATGGTAAAACGAGCACACCATCTTCTATATTCTAACACCGAGTTGGAATAGCTTCAACCCATTTTGTAAAATAATCAATAGTAGTCAAAATCCATCTATGTTGAGCACTTGATTGCAGATGAATTTCTCTGATAAAATCTAAGCCCCATTGTTGGAAAGGAGCTTCAACTTTAACTGGAATTAAAGGTAGAGCAGGAAGATTTTTCTTACCAACCAACAATTGGCATGAATTGCAAGCTCTGACCCTTACGTTTACGTCAGTGAATAATTTCGGCCAATAATATCCTACCCTTAAAATTTTGTAAGTTGTTTCTCTGCATGCATGATGTCCCCCGCATATTCCTTTATGGAATTCATCAATGACACCTTTTGTTTTTTTTATTCTGTAAGGCAACATAACAAGAAACCCAAAGGATCCTTCCAATATAACTTGGCATCGTTGATGCAATATTTAATTGCCTGTAACTTCAATGTTCTTGCCTTAGAAGGAGTCATATTATTTGGACATTTCGGAGTAAGGAGATATGAAACTATGTCACTATACCAGGATGAGGAGGAGAAATTATCATCAATTTGAGTAACAGGTGCTTGATCATCAATTTCCTCTATATCTGAGAAAGAATCATGAGATTCAATGTGATTTATTCCAAGAGATCTGGAATTTGATTCAGATAGTAGCCTTTCCAGACCTTGACCTTTTACAAGTTTGGTTGGTTTAACTTCTAGATCAAATTACTGAATTTTAGCCAACCATTTTCCTCTCCTTCCATCACTGTCTGGTTGTACCAATATATCTTTAATTGCGTTTGTTGGTACGTAGGCAATTCTTTTTTAGTGTAAAACATATGTTCAGAAAGATTTAAGTGCTTTCACCATTGCATAAGCTTGCTTTTCTAGAATTTCATATCTTAACTCTGCATCTCTGAGGATTTTGCTGAAAAAGACAATCGGTTGTTCGAATCCTTCTTCGTTTTTTCTGAAGGAGCACTGTTGCGATAATGTATTCAGATGCAAAAGAGAAAATCAAAAACTCCTTTGTATAGTCGGGACTTACCGGTACCTGTGCTTCTCCTATGGCCTTCTTCACGCGTTTGAAGGACGCTTTTGCTTCCGTGGTCCATTTTACCTCACTATCCTTCTTGAGCATATGTGTATCAATTTAACTATTTCAACAAAATTAGGAATAAATCTCCTTAAGAAATTGATTTTTCCTAAAAAAGATTGAATTTCTTTTCTATTTCTAGGAATGTTGATTAGATCAATAGCTTCAACTCTTTTAGGATCAACTTTTATTCCATCATTTGATACGATATGCCCTAGAAGCTTACCTTCCTGCATAGAAAAATGTGATTTCTTGGGGTTTAGTGACAAACCAAATTTTATGCATTTGTTAAAAGTTTGTCTAAGGTGAACCAAGTGTTCTGTATCAGAATAAAAAAAAAAACTGTCAGATCATCCAGATAAATAACAACAAATTTATCGCACTCACCAATGAATGTTATATCCATTGCTCTCTGAAAAGTTGCTCCTGCATTCATTAACCAAAAGGCATTTTATCATACATGAAGGTTCCCCATGGAGTCGTAAATGCAGTTTTCTCTCTATCGTCTTCATGAACAACAATTTGATTGTACCCTGAGAATTCATCAATCATAGATATTCTATTAGCCCCTACCACCTTTTCAAGAACATAATCCATTTTTGGGAGAGGATAATTATCTTTTAAAGAGGATTGATTTAGGTTTCTAAAATCGACACATAGTCTTATCTCTCCATTTTTCTTCCTAACGGGGACCAAATTGGCTACCCATTCAGAGTATTTGAGGGGAACAATGATCTTTGCTTCAAGGAGCTTTTTAACCTCCCTTTCTATTATCGGCAAAAGAATTGGATTTATTTGCCCAAGCTTCTGCCTAAAAGGATTAATACCTACCTTTAAAGGAATTGTATGCTCAATAACATAAGTATCATAGGTTTTTTAGTCTTCATAAGACCACACAAAAACATATTTGTACTGTTTGAGTAACTCAACATATTTATTTTTCACCTCAGTTGGAAGATATTTAGATAGTTTGACCATTTTAGGGTTTTCATTAGTTCCTACATTACAATCTTCAACCTCTTCAGGTTGGGGCTGTAGGGTAGACTTTAGAGGTATGTCATTTTGGTCAAACAACCTTTCTAATGGAATAAGACCCTGGGAATTTGATTATTTTTTAGTACAAGCATTTTGTGATTTGCGATTTTGTCTTTGAATTTTTCTGGATTTTCTTCTTCTTGCATAATCCAAGTAGGATCATTCTGATTTTCCTGATCAATATGAGTCTCGGAAAACTTATCTACCATTTCCAGAAATTGCTTGATTTGTTCATCATTCTCAAACACTTGCCAATGTTGAACATTGTTTGGGATCGAAGGCTTATGCCTCATATCAATGTGATACTTCAATTTCAAAACAATGGAAGGTACACAAGTTGTTGCAGCTTTAGCTAAAGAAACAATGTTTTGATTATGCAATATAGGAATAGAATGAATGTTAAAATATAAGAAGAAATTTTCTATGAGGTCCTAAGCACAGTTTCTATAAGACCTCATTCTCAGATTCTTAGATTGATACTGTTGTTTTATTTGTTTTACAATGAGCTCAGCATCACCATAAACTATCAAGTGTTGGATTTTTAATTTTCTTGCGGCTTCTAATCCTAAAATTAGCGCTTCATATTCACATACATTATTCATATAATCAATGTCCCATTGTAATCTATATGAAAAAGGAATGTAATACTCATTACCCGGTGCCACAAATAGAACTCCGGTGCTTGCTCCTTCCCAAGATGAAGCACCATCAAAGAACATCTTCCACAACCTGCCTCTAAAATTTATATTTTTCTTTGAGAATTCAATTTTTTTATTTTCTTTTTCTATACATTCATCAAAATAATCATCTATAGATAAAATACAATTACCTAAATCCTGATCAACGACATAGACTGGATAGTTATTAGGGTTTTGAGGGTCACTCACAGTATAAGCCAGTCTAGTTTCTCTGTACAAACGGGTAAACTGTCCACCAAAAATTGGAATTGTAGTGTATGTCATGTCTAATTGGACTAATCCTCCTAGTTTGGCACCCCAATATCTTGATAAAAGCATTCCATACTTGGCAGAAACATCAACAACCGCCACATCCATAAGGATACTTTTCACTGGAACTTGAGCAAGATTTACAACCAAATATTTAATCATACCCAGACACTTAACCTTTCTAGAATCAAAAGAATAAAAATCTTGATAAGGTCTGGTAATTTGAAGGCCCAATTTTTCCATTATAATCTTAGGCATTAAATTGCGTGAAGCTCCTGAATCTAACATGCAATTGTGTAGTATGTGATCATGTACAGTCAGTGAGATAAAGAATGGAGCAACAAAATCTTTATTATTCTCAATGTGTGGTCCAAACACGATCGTAGGTTTTTCATCTTGCAAGTTAATTATATCGACTTAACATTCAACATCAGAAAAATTTATTACCTTTGAAATTTGTTTCTTATAGACTGGATTTCTAGCGAGTTCAACCAGAGGAACTGGAATTTTAATTTTATTCAATTTGTTTTCCAGATTGAAGATACCAACTGATTTTTCAAACTCTCTGGTTTGAACTTCAACTTCTTTATTTTCTTGCTTTTTGGTCTGAGTTGATTTTGTTTCAACATCCTTTACTCGAGCAACTTGTGTTTCAATGGATGCTTTTGAAATTACTGCTTCATTAGCTTTATTTCTTGACAATATCTTTCTTGGTGGATTATTGGTGGAACTCTTTTCTCTTGGCCTCAAGTTATATTTATTTTGAAGCTCAACCATTATTGAATTAGCAAGACCCTTATATGTAGAGTCTCCCAAATTGTTGACATCTTGATCGTCATCAAATAAAGATCCTAGGTCCAAAGATTTCTCATAATCTTGTTTGGTTAAATGAGGTTCAACATCTTCATCACTAAGATTGTTTAGATCTTCATCTAATTCTTCATAATCTTGTACCTCATCTCCCTGTATAAGATTTTCAGTTTTAAAAGGAGCTTGGATCTTCTGATCCTCATTCTTGATTTGTCTTTGTTGAGTCTGAGGGTTTGTGTTAGGATTTCTCCTAAATTGATTTATAGCATATGGATCAGGTATGGATTTTTCCATTTCCATACTGGAAATTTTGTTAGATAACTCTTTCATAATCTTAGCCATCTCATCCATTTTTTCTTCTGAAGTGTTTATTCTAGAACCAAAGGGCCCTGCTTGTTCTCTAAAATGCCTAGGTTCTCTTGTTCCCATATCTACTTTCGTTTTTAACTTCCCCAATGTCATCATATTGGATTCAATCTCAATAGCATCATCCTGCATCCCAGCTAAAGTTGTGGCCCTTCTTTCTCTTGAAAGTAAAGCGAAATCAAAATCAAAGGCCCCTACAAAAGTCACTTTTGCAGCTGGCTAGGAAGGTTTTACTTCAGCTGGGATTTTGTTATAGAGTTTGTTGAATCTTTGTATAAACTCTAAAACAAATTCAGATGTTTTCTTTCTTAAAGCTTTGAATTTAGTTAAATAATATAAGTGATCTTTTTTCTCACCCCATTGCCTTAAGAAAGAAGTCTCTAAATCATTGTATGATGGTATAGAGTCCACAGGGAGTCCTCTGAACCAAATTCTAACCTGTCCTTTGAAATTTTGGACCAACAGTCTCATATAAACATCTTCGTGCTTGATACCAAGAATATCGACAAATTGGTAAAAAAAAACTATATGCTTGATGGATGTTAAATCTCCTTCACCTATGAATTTAGGTAGGTTCTTCATGTAATTATCAGGTAGATCATGCAGGATAGTAGGAAGAGCTAAAGGAGCATATCTAGCAACAACTTTGGTAAAAATTCTTGGAGGACGTACTGGTACATTTCCATGTCCACCAACTCCTCCACCTCTGGCACCTCCAACACCAGCCATTGAAACTCTTGGAGAAGAAATTCGAGGACTATACTGGATATTATAAAAAAATTCAAAAGACTGATGTACTAAACCTTTGATTACTTCAGGAAGGTGTGAATGAATTTCAACTAAAAAATCATAAGGTGACACATCTCGTGAAAGAGATGAGAAATCTAAGTGAGGTGGAAAATGAGGACTTGAAC
The DNA here is from genome assembly GCA_009831015.1 of Picea engelmannii. Classification (NCBI taxonomy): domain Eukaryota; kingdom Viridiplantae; phylum Streptophyta; class Pinopsida; order Pinales; family Pinaceae; genus Picea; species Picea engelmannii. The sequence goes on from ML832649.1 coordinate 65,439, forward strand.
CTAGTCTTTCAGATGGATAAATGGGAGAAGTAATACGAGATGATCATGAGAGTAGAAAATGATCTTCAGGGTTTTTGGAAACATAAACCTTTACTCCGGGAAAACTATGAATCGGTTGCGTACAAATGATATTGGGGATAGAAAAGGATTCTTTGCTTTCGTTGGTAAAAGTATCTATCAGTGAGATAGGGATAGTATAGATATATTCACTCTTTGGATCGTTTGATTTTACTTTAGGAGATACTTCTTCCAGAACTTCTAATTTGACTTCAGATTTACTAGATGAGGCTTCTGCAGAATGAACTTTTTGATGTTTATCTTTAATGTTTAATTCTTCAGCTGGGATCTTGACATTTACTCGAGTAACTTTAGGTTGATAGATCTTACCTGCTGATGCAAAAGTTTTCTTGAGATATCCCTTGGATTTCAACAATTTTTTGGGATCCGAAACTGGCGTAGTCTACTTTTCATCTGGGTTATTTCTGGTATTTTTCCGACTGGATGCCAATTTTTCCTACAATGGAGTCGCCAGGTGAAAGATAAAAATGAGCCTAATCCACATGTTCAATCTTTGTTCACCATAAGAAATCGAAACTTAACTTCATCGTTCTCCCAGGGAAAAATTATTTTGTTTCTTTGCTTCCCCGACAACGACGCCAAAACTATGTTGTTCCTGAGATTGATTCTAGGCTCTAAGAATAATGTCAGGGATCATAAAATTAAAGAATTTTTTTATAGTGCTTTCTTCTACCTTCAATTTTCTAAGATGCAACTTTGAGTGAAATTTATAATAAGAAAATACAGAGGCAATATCTCTTTCTCTGAGTCTAAATTATAATTTTATATGACGTAGAAATGATTTACAAAACTGTTAGAACAAAGCAAGGGATAGGATACAGATAAGTCTTACCTCATTCGCAGTAGAAGAAAAGTAGGAGATGTATTCTTGACATATGATTAAGAATGTAGAAACTCACACAGATTACAGGTCTTGTTTTTACTCAATGTAAGAACAGAAGAAAAATTGTAGCTGAGCAAACCTCCAATATGTTAAGATCACAATAGTTTTATTACTAAGTTGTAATCATTCAATCTTCAAGAACTATATAAAGAAGCTAATGTGAGAGGAAAATGGAAATACAGGGGAAACACATAACTCTATAGAAATGAGACTTAGAATCTTTGTCTTCTCTTATATCGATATTCAAATAAGTTCTCTCTTTTACATTCAGTGAGAAGAAGCCCTAAATAGATCTAAGATCTACCTATTTATACAAAAATTGTCTTAACTAGAAGTAGTCAGAAATTCCAACTTTTCAGCTCTAAATATAGAATACAATCAAAATCTAACAACAAAATGCAGATTTGTCGAGATATGCTTGATATGATGGCATTTCTTTTTGCTCCTTCATTTGCTCGCCTTTTTATACTCATTGAACAGATCACACGTCTCCATTAATGCTACCACAAATTTAGAATGTTCAATGTTTTCATTCAACTTGAATGCAAACATCTTTTTATGCACTAGTGGTAGTTTCTCTTGAATCTTCCTGATTGCCCGAGCTGTAACTTGGTGTTGTAATTTTGGTTTTACCAATAGCTCATCTATATTTAGTAAATCAATTTGATTTACTTGTTGAATTGTATTATGTATACTCTCCTTGTTTTTCATGGAATTTTCTGTATTCTTCTCTATCTTGATCTGCCCAAGTGTATCAGAGATAGCATCATCTTTAAATTCAACTAAATCCGACTCAAAAACAACAAGGACATTGAGACAAGCCTCCTTAACCTCTCTGGCCAATTTCTTGCTTTCTTCAAGGTTTGTCTCCCAAACCTTTAAAACCATTTCCCCCTTCATTTGCTCATATTGTGAAAAAGGGGCGAGACCAGGAAAGTTCACTTTTTGTCTCCAAACAATAAATTCCTGGAACTTGGACTTGGATGCACAAGCTTCCTTTTCCTTGTCATAAATATTCTTTAGAGAAGTGTTGATCCTTTGATAATATTTCTGGACAGTATCCACGACTTGATATAGATCTAACTGAACAACTCCCAACCTTTCATTTATCTCATATGCTTACATTTTGAATGCAACATGATCTATTTTTGTGTTTTCTAGTACAACTATTTGGGTTTGTAACTGCTCAATTAAGCTATTTTGCTAAGAAAGCATTGAGTTACTTGACTGTAGATTTTGGACACTTACCTCCAATTTCTCCTGTAGCTGCTTCATTTGTTGTTGATAGCTCGATCTGATTTGTTTGGTGTCAAAATTCATCCTACTCTTAAAGGTTATTTCTGCGTGTTCCATCTCATTTTTCAAGTGCTCAAGTTGAAGAGATTTTTGTTGTAGCTGCTTAGTAAGATTATCCACTAACCATTGATTGGAAGTGGCGAAGGCTCCTAATGAATTTGCAAATCCTTTGTCAAATTCATGATCGTTTTGTCCATGTCCATCATACACTATTCTGTTTTTATTAGCGACCACTCCTTCCTTCTGCTGAGATTCTCTTTTTATGATGGCTCTTCTTTTCTTGTTGAAAAAGAAACTTGAAGCAGACATCTCCTCAGGTAGAATAAGTGTGCATTCATCTATACAAATTACCTCTGAATTGGCAGTTTCGAAACTTGTGGTTATGGGAGTCAATGAGAGAATAGTAGAAGTAAGTGCATTGGACTTCTCTGGATTTGTGACACTTGGAAGAACAGAAGTAGTAGCTGATCGTGAAAAAGGAAAAACATGTCCTTACTTCATAAAGGCCTCAAAAGATGCTAACATCTTCTCATCCTTTTTATTTAGCAATGATGTATTTATTTTTTTAAATAACTCCTCTGCATTCTTTGCCACTTCTTCAACTTGGTCTGCAGTCGTGCTGCCTTGTTGAGGCTCTATGGATGTTATTTCACGTGATGGCAAGGAAATCTTAGATTCTCCTTGTAAAATATTTGGAAGGCTAGTCCTTCTGTGTTTTTGAAAACTAAGAAAACCAGACTGTTGATCTGGCAGTGGATTCTGAACTCTGTTTTGAACTTCCTCATAAGCTCTGAATCCTTTGAAAATATCATCATAAGGGGAATCTTTGTGAATGTACCTCTTCATATTGAAATGAGCTAGATGGTTCTCAACCACCTTAGGAGGATCATGTTTTTTGAATTCAATATCAACCAATTTGATGTCCTCCAAAGCTGTTGCTTCAACCTTCATATGCCCGAAATCAAGTAGTGTGAACATACCAACCTATACAGGAAAGGAAGGCCATACTTTCTTTTGTGCCACTTTCAATTCCTTAGTAATCCCTCCTACCACTGTTTGATATGCAACCTCAGTGTAGATCAATCTATTAATCAAGAACTTTGGAAGGGCATGAGGCAAAATGGAACAACCAAATACTCTGATGTAAGACAAATTCTCTTCAATGTACCAGTCTGCAATTGCGCCTAGATTTCCTATAATAGGTTATGAGGTTCTGGGAGGAGGGTGTCCGTAAATGGCCACATGAATAGGTATCACTACATTGTGACAGATTTCATAGAATAAAACTTTGGAGTTTTCCTCCCATAATTTTGAATGATAAAAATGAATGGATTTAGAACAAGCTGGGGTCCAGCTCCAATTCATGAGAGGAAATGGAGTCATAAAGCAGATGGCGTCCATGATGTACACAGACATGTAAAAAGGATCCTGTTTCCCCCTAGACTTCAAATATTTGTACTCGACGACTTCCTTAGCTAGGTTATTCGGCAACATTTTTTCCCAGTTGAAAGTATAGCCTTCGACAACTTTATGGATAATAGATACCCATTCCACTGTGAAATGTGCAGGGTTTTTCTTCCCAAATAACCGACAAAGAATCATGGCAATGTATAAAAAGTGGGCATCTAAACGTGTTGTGGAATATATGCCATGAGCACCAGTCTTGAACTTGGCTGGATTTCCCCACCAGGTTTTAATTATATCATGACCAGTTCTACCACATTCAATGCATTCCCTCTGCTCGATATCTAAAAGAAAATTTGAATTATAAGTGTATTTCAGTTCAGAGGATAGTTTATACATTACTCGTATATCTTCCGGTTGAAAAGAGCCGACATAATTCTTTTGGTGATTAGAGATACTTCGGGTTGGGCTATCTACATGCTCTAGGGCCCGACTTATCATGTTGTTGTAATGCATAATCTTTGGCCGGGAAGCGATTCTGTGCAATTCCGACTGAGTCACCAGTCTGAGTTTAGCCAAGAATGTTTCGTCATCTTCTTCAGCGGAATCGTCAAGGAAGAGAATAATTTCATGTTCCAGAATGTCATACACTTGCTTCCAAGACTTGATAGTGTTTGTAATTTGTGTAGTAGTGTTTGAAGAATATCCATGTTAGGATTGGAGTCCTCAGTTGACGATTCTCGTTTCTCCCCTGCTTTGCACGGCGACATAATTCTTAGAAAATGAAATTAACCTTCTTGTGATAAGAAAAACTTATAATCTTTCAATCACTGGAAATACCCGATTGCAAATGATAGAATGCTTTGAAGCTCGAAATTCTTTTATCCATGAAAATAATAAAGTCAAAAAATCTTCGAATTGATCTACTGAAAAAACATTTATTCAAGAAATCAATGGAATTTATTACCCAGCATCGTGATATCTACCTAAATATTTAAAACTTTAATCAGCTATAAATGCAATTAATCTTTGGCGGTTCGGTATTCAGAGGTTTTGAAAGTAGAACAACGAAAATCTTTTAAAGGTCGAATTCCCAGATAGGCTATTCACTAATTAATAATTTTAGGTCTTAATTAATCGTATTTTGAAATCATTTTAACCTTAAGTACTTTAGGACTTCGACATTCGAGAGTTTTGTATGTAGAATAATAGTGATCCTCCAAAGGCCGGATTCGTGAAGTGATTAACTAAAAGTAAATCATGATTAATTAAACTTATTTTCATGTTTATTTGCAATTTTTAATTCATTATGATAACAAGTGCTTCAACATTTAAATACTTCGATGATCCTGAACTCAATCTTTGCTTTTACTCCCGAAGGACAATTTTGTTGAAATAATGTAACCGCAAAGTGTATTCTTATTATTATTTGATATATTATTCATTGGATCAATCCCCATTGTGGATTGATCATGTCGGCTATTGTAAAAGGACCAAATCCCCTTTTGCAGATTGGTCATAATGTAATTGTAATAGGCAGAAAGAGAAGTCGGTCCTAGAATATATCAAAGAGGCCCCATAATATAATAAAATTGGTTATAACCACCCAGAAGAAGAAGTCGACCCTGCCAGTGAAAGGACACCCCCACACATTGCAGTGTTGTATAAATAAGGAGGCTAGCGCCTCACTTAGACACACACTCACTTGTTCATTGAGAGACAAGTTTAAGAGCTATAGTTGGAGAGAGAGAGAGAGAGAGAGAGAGAGAGAGAGAGAGAGAGGACTTTCTGTAGTTGTTTGAGTTATCTCTTGGCATTGTATTGGCTATCTATAATAAGGAAGTTTTGTTGGGTTTTCTTCCCCTAGAGGGTTTCCCAGGATAAATGTTGTGTCTCTTGTGATTGTGTATTTCTTAGTGATCTTGTCTTATGTTGTTGTTATCTATTGAAATGCAATGAACTATAATAATGGCTTAAACATTAACATGGTATCAGAGCTAAGTTGAAGAGAGCATATTTCACAAGAGAAAGTGAAAAACGTCACTCTTGTCGTACATGCAAATTAGGTTTTTTTTGTTGGAGAGGTAATTCAGCCCTAAAACCATCTAGAAAAGTGCACCCTCCCTCAAGGATCATTTTGGCACCTTCAGCGCAACTTTTCAGTGGCTAGATCTCCCGGAAAGTGAAACCCTAGTTTTTACAAAGTACCAGAAAACCAGAGTACCAAAAGTACCAGAAAACCAGAAGCACCAGTCCAAAAATCTGCATATCAAGTTTGAGGGGGTAAAAGTTGGATTTTCAGAAATCTGACTGCACCAACTTACTCGCCTCAGCTCAGGGCATCTATCCCCTGGATCAGAATCTCAAAATTTGAAGTTTGAAAAATTAGGGTTTCCTCATAAAACCCTAAGTTGTAGTTGCAGTTGCAGTCTCAGAACTAGTTGCAGTATCAACTGCAGTTGCAGTATCAGTTGCAGTTGCAGTCGTAGTACTAGTTGCAAATCACCCTTGAAGTTTTTAAGAGTTGGTAATGATTACAACTGCTACTAGATGGTGCCACTACCTGCAAATGCTATCAGAGGTATGTACTCACATATGTTTAAATGGTTAAAATTTAAAGAGTATTTGCAGGAGAAGGGATCTCTTTCCATAGATCCAGAAGGATCTCAAGATCCAACACATTCAGAGGAATGATGCAACACATGTGTGATTATTCTGATATGCATCTATTTGTTATGACATTATTTTGATTAGTGTTGCATGTTGTAGCTATGACCATCATTCTAACCTTTGATCAAAATCTGAGTCAAGGTATTAGATAGATTAAAAGTTGAGATCATAGAGCTTATCCTCTAACCCAACCTTTTGTCAAGATAGTGTATTGTCTCAGTAAAAAAAAACAGGTTGAAGAAAGCACTCATCACTTGAGTGAGGGAGACTTGGAAGAAAAGCAAGCACTCATTCTTGAGGACAAGGCTCCAGGTTTGATTAATCAAGTTGATAAGATTCAAAGGTACACAGGACAAGTTGATGACTATAGTTGAGATAGCTGTCTTTGTAAAGTATTATACTTGATAGCATATAGAGGTAAATGCTTTGACTAACACCTCCTCTAGGAGAAACCTCGTGTGTTAGTTCCAGGTTGCCATGGAAGAATGTTTAATCACAACACTATAAGAGTGTTGACCTCATTTTCGTATTGTATTCCTTACCTTTAATCTTTGCTTCACACAAGTTACAAATGATGGCTCTAAAGGAGTTATTGTGATGATTGTTCATGCTATTGCTTTATATTATCAAAAGGATATTACTTTTGCTTGTTGTTTTGTTGACCTTGTTCCAGGTCATAGGGAAGCAATAGTGAAGGTTGCAGAAGGCAACGTACTAAAGGAGAAACCATAAATGAAGTAATCATCATTGGAAAAGAAGAGAATGGCTTGTATAAGCTAAAGGGTCACTCAGAAGCTGCCATGACCCACGCCATTGAGAATCCATGTGAACTTTGGCATAGAAGATTAGCTCACATTAACTACAAGGCGCTACCATACATATGCAAAGCGGTCACAGGTTTACTAGAACTCAAGGTTGACCATGAAGGCGTATGCATTGGATGTGCACAAGGGAAGAACGTCAAGAACCATTTTCCGAAGAGAGACATCAAAGCAGAAGGAGTCCTAGAACTCATCCATTCAGATGTGTGTGGCCCAATGCCATCGTCCTCCATGAGTGGGTATGTATACTATGTATCATTAATTGATGATTATTCTTGTAAGACCTGGTTATATTTTTTGAAATCTAAAGATGAAGTGTTCAACAAGTTCAAGGAATTCAAAGCCTTGATAGAGAATCTTTCTGAAAGAAAGATCAAGATACTCAGGTTAGATAATGGAGGATAATACACCTCAAAAGAGTTCGTGAGCTTCTGCAAAGATGTTGGGATCAATAGGGAACTCACTACTCCCTATAATCCTCAACAAAATGGTGTGGCTGAAAGAAAGAACAGAACGATAATGGAAGTTGTGAAGACCATGATCCATGATCAAGATCTTCCTATGTGCTTATGGGTAGAAGCAGCAATGACAACCCTATATTTGCAAAATCGATTGTCCCATAGTGCACTTGGGTTGAAGACCCCGGAAGAGATGTTCACCGGAAAGAAGCCAGAGGTAAGCCATCTCAAAATATTTGGCAGCCCAATATTTATACATATATCGAAAGAGAAAAGAAACAAGCTGGAACCCTCAGGAAAGAAGGGTATATTTGTGGGATACTGTGAGGTCTCCAAGGCCTTTAGGATCTACATACCAGGTCACCGCTACATTGAGATCAGCAGGGATGTGACCTTTGATGAAGATGCAGCGCTCAATAAATCAAGAAAATGCCAGCTTGAAGAGGTATATGAAGAGGAACCCGTAATCCCCAGAGTTCCAGAATCACGGAGGGAGGTTTGCAGAGCTGTTGAACTAGTAAGGGAAGTCGTGACTTCCCCTGATGAGGAAATTCTAGAAGATCATGACGTAGCAAAGTTTCAAGAACCTCCTCAGATGACGATCCTCCATAAAAGAAAGCCAGCTTGGGATAGAGAGCTTATTCAAGATGGAGAGAAGCATGGTGTTCCTGAAGGAACCACGAGACATGTGAAGAAACCTAATCCATTCTCCAGTTATATGGCTTTGATGTGTGATCTCCTAGAAAAGGAGTCTACCTGCTTTGAAGAAGCCATTCAGAAGAAAGAATGGGCAGATGCCATGACAAAAGAATACCAATCCATAATAAAGAACGATGTATGGGAAATAGTTCCCAGACCGAATAGCAAGGACGTGGTATCGTCTAGATGGCTCTTCAAAATAAAACATGCTGCTAATGGAAGTATTGAGAAGTATAAAGCAAGATTTGTAGCTCGTGGCTTTTCTCAAAAAGAAGGCATTGACTATGAAGAGACATTTTCTCCTGTAGCCAGATACACTTCGATTAGAACCATCATAGCCCTTGTAGCTAAGATGAAGTGGAAGCTACACCAGATGGACGTAAAGACAACTTTCCTAAATGGTGTTATCGAAGAGGAAGTGTATATAGAGCAACCTCAAGGATTTGAAGTTGAAGACAGGAAGTCTCATGTCTACGAGTTGAAGAAAGCCTTGTACGGATTGAAGCAAGCTCCTAGAGCTTGGTATGGCCGAATAGACAGCTTTCTGAGGAGCTTAGGCTTTACCAAGAGTAAATCACATTCTAACCTCTACTTCAAGGTTATGAACGATGGGCCAATGATACTATTGCTATATGTGGATGACTTATTCTTAACTGGAGAAGAAAAGCTCATCACCGAATGTAAGAAGAGACTCGCTTCAGAATTTGAGATGAAAGACCTTGGCCTAATGCACTATTTCTTAGGTCTTGAGGTATGGCAAAGTCCAGAGAGGATCTTCCTTAACCAAGGGAAGTATGCAGTCGAAATCTTGAAGAGATTTGACATGTTAGAGTGCAAGCCCATGAATACACCCATGGAAATGAAGCTGAAGCTGTTGGTCGATAATTCATCAGAATTGATTGATGCCACACTGTATAGACATATTATTGGATCATTGATGTACCTGATGAACACCAAACCAAACATTTATTTTGCCGTGAACACCTTGAGTCAGTTTCTGGTAGAACCCAGACATGTTCACCTTGTGGTTGCAAAACATGTGATGAGGTACCTTAAGGGTACATTAGATGGTTGTGACGTAAAGCAAGACAATGAGATGAGACTAGTACTGTGCTTCCAGCTTGAGAAGCTGTGACGTAAAGCCAGTCTAGTATCTTGCTTCCAGCTTGAGTGTTGTGACATAAAGCAAGACGTTGAGATGAGACTAGTACTGTGCTTCCAACTTGAGAACCTGTGACATAAAGCCAGTCTAGTATCTTGCTTCCAGCTTGATTGTTGTGACGTAAAGCAAGACGAGTACTGAGCTTCCAGCTTAACAGCTGTGACATAAAGCCAGTTCTGTATTATGATGAGCCAGCCTCATGCTGTGATGACGATGATGTATTAGTTTTATACTAATACATATTAATGCAGATGCTGATTGCATTCCTTTGAGAATGACAATGTTGTCGATGAAGAAAACTTCCGATGATTTATAGATACGCCAGTCAATGTTCCAAGATGATATTGATGATGTTGTCCTCCTGATGCTGTTGATGATAAAGGCCTCTCTCTCGTTTGATGCTGTTGTAGAATACCCTTCTTGTTAAGGGGGAGTGTTGAAATAATGTAACTGCAAACTGCAAAGTGTATTCTTATTATTATTTGATATTATTCATTGGATCAATCCCCATTGTGGATTGATCATGTCAGCTATTGTAAAAGGACCAAATCCCCTTTTGTGGATTGGTCATAATGTAATTGTAATAGGCAGAAAGAGAAGTCGACCCCAGAATATATGAAAGAGGCCCCGAAATATAATAAAGGTGGTTATAACCACCTAGAAGAAGAAGTCGGCCCTGCCAGTGAAAGGACACTCCCACACGTGCCAGTTGTGTACAAATAAGGAGGCTAGCGCCTCACTTAAACACACACTCACTTGTTCATTGAGAGATAAGTTTCAGAGCTGCAGTTGGAGAAGAGAGAGAGAGAGAGAGGCACATCTTTGGGAGAGGACTTTCTGTAGTTGTTTGAGTTATCTCTTGGCATTTTATTGGCTATCTATAATAAGGAAGTTTTGCTCGATTTTCTTCCCCTAGAGGGTTTCCCAGGATAAATGTTGTGTCTCTCGTGATTGTGTATTTCTTAGTGATCTTGTCTTATGTTGTTGTTATCTATTGAAATGCAAAGAACTATAATAATGGCTTAAACATTAACAAATTTCTCGGAGTGACGTGGCAGTGATGACGTCATCTTTAATGATGTGTCAAGAAAAGATGTGTGACACGTGTCATCTAAAAATAGGCGAATGATTTGATATAAATGTTAAAAATGCATGGCATGTGTCATCCCACGAAAGAGTTTTATGACAGGTGTCCAGTGATTCATCTATAGATCTTTTTAATAGTGTTTTGCGGAAAAACAACTTCGGGACTTTGAAGTTTCGCAACTTCAGGGTTTTCGTTTGAACGATGATAGAGATTTTCCCGAAGTAGTCGTTGGAATTTTGCTCTTAACAATCACACAACTTTATAAATTCAAGAACATGAGAACCACCTAATCATATTAGCCGAATTGTTTGACGGATGATAAAGTAAGCGCCTGTTGATAAATAACGAATATGGATTTATTCAAATTTGAAAGTGATTTTCCTAATTTTTTTAGTGATTTTTTTTTTTAAAGGTAAAAACGAAAAGATTACAAAATTCAAAAAGTTTAAAATTCTAAAGTGTTATGACAGGGGCTACCATCAGAAATGAGTTGGGCATGAAAAATCTCTTTTTACTTCTCATTTCATATCTAGATCAGGTATTTTGGGCACGAAAAAGCTCTTATTGTTTCACATTTCATATCTAGATCTAAATTTTCTTGAATACAAGAGCCCCTGCTTTTATTAAGTGGGGGTGAGTATCAGAGTTTGCATATAATATTTTATGTCAGCTAACAGTGATACTCTTGAGCCCTGTCGGCTTGAAGTTGAACATGTGTTTCTTGGAGACAGACTATTGAAACAACTAACAATTTGTTTAAATGTAATGTTCATTGATTCTCATCAACTTTCTTTTCCATGTTCTCTGGGGATGTGAGAAAATCTTTGGTGCATATCCTGCTATAGATCTGTGAACAAGTAACGAAGGAAGAAAATTGATCGATATTTCTAGTTTAATGGAGCTGATATCATGTTGCTATTATTCATGTTCCATGTTTATCCTTCATTAAATCGACACATCAGAATCATATACCATTGTGTCTTCAAAATCTTGCCTTACAAATCATTTGTGTTAGAATCTTACATTTTGTATTGTTGGAAACAAAAGGTGGATCTGAATATCAAGAGCGTAGATCTCTCGATTGCTAGGATTAATTGATCTATAAAATTGTTGTGTGCAAATGGTTAAGGAGAGCAGGACTCGTATTATTGTGCTCAGATCACTGATGAAGATAGATTCCTTGTTGTGCGTCGCTTGGATGAGTAGATCTCTTGAAATATAGGAGGTAGATATCTGGTTATAGATCACACCAAATTGGTGATGCAGATGAGGATCAATTATTCAAATGGCTCAGAGGATGATAAAAAAATTATTTGATTTCAACTTGACAAATAGAGCTCCAACTAGATGATTTATGGTTGCTCTCTTGATACCATTTAGGTCACAAGAAGGCTCAATTGGGTCATGTTTGGAGTTTGAACAACAACCACATAGAGATACAGATTTGGTGTGGTAGACATGCAGAGCTATAAAAAAATTTCAGTGATGGGGCATATATCTATTTGATTTAAATAAGTGCAACAATTCCATTTTAGCATCAGGGAAAGTCACATTCAAAATGCAAATTATCTCCAGCTTAAGCCATTTCAATATTAAAAAGAAACTATTTTGTAAAGAGACTAAAATTCTAGAGATGAACCTTTGATATCCAAAAAATCTTTACTCAAGCTTATTAATAAGCAATAAATGTGCTCACGATATTGCTTGAAATCTAAAATGAGCTTGATTGTCTTGATTTACCTACCACTTCAATTTTTTTAATGTTATACCACTCTTTCGAGTAGATTTTCTAAGAATTTTTAAGCATTTGTACTCTAGTTATCTATTCCCCTCCTCTACATTGCTAGGCTCTCATTCATGACAGATGTACTCTATGATTTTTCATAGATTCAACATATCGTTGAACAAACAATTGAATAGATCGTAGGGAAAATCTATGAGTGATTTGGGTGCTAGGAGCATGGTCACAAATAACAAATAGAGAAAAAATTATAGATCTACCATGTGAGGTGAAACATAAATCTTTCTGGTATATGCATCAATTAAATATAACATCTTCGAGTCAGTTGAAAATATTTCAAGTAGGGTAAATGGGAGCAATGAAAAAATACAATCTTGATTTGCAAATCTTGAAACCGATCTAATGTACTGAGAGGTTATATCTGTCTTAGACAAAGGATGTACCGGAGCAACTGATCTCATATGGAGAATTATAGTAAATATTTAATCATATTTACAGATATTTCATTCCACTCAACCATACTAGCAGATATTCCCATTTCCAAATTATATTAACATAAGGTCATAGTCCTGTGATGGAATCCATTCCATTTTAATGGAGACAAGGCATTATAATTTCTAGCTTTATGAAATTCTTATATCCTAGGCCCTATACTGCCCTAAAGTCTACACAGATTGCGACACACAAGCGTCTAGTGTCACTTCAACCCTAGTCCCTATTACTTTCTCAGTCCTTGTTTTGTAAAATATGGGCCAACACTGATATCCAAATGGATGCACCATTTGTGGCACTGGGATCCTTATTACCAGGACTAGTAGAATCCTCAAATTCAGTTTAAAACCCTTTACATGATTGTCTGGACTGGTATGCAATGAATATGACCATTGCTCTGTGACTTGAACCCTTCCCCATGTTTTGATTTTAAAGTTGTGTCGGTGAGACACAAAGTTCAAATGTATGTTGGGTGCTCATGTTCTTGCATGGTTGTGAGGATGCACAAAAGCTGCTTAGAGTCCTCTATTTACCCTTAGTATTCATAATACTCCCAAGTTGAGAGAAATTTTAAAATGACACATAAACTAAGTCACTTGACACGATGACATGGGACACAAAGAACATGGAAATACGAGTGTCCGACATGTGAAATTTTGACCTCGACAACAGTACACAGAGGACACGTTTATATATATATATATATATATATATATATATTTATATATATATATATATGAATTTTGATTTGAAAATTACACATACAAAAATGAAATTTAGACATAAAGTTCATCTTTTGTTACAAACTAGAAGATTTACATGATACAAAACTTTAAACATGTAACATAAATGATAAATCATGATTCATTATAATTTATACTGTATACATTCAACATTGTAACATCAATGATGATAAAATGACAAACATTGAAGTTTGAACACACAAGAAATTAGAACCATTAGCTGCAACATTCTCATTAAGTCATCAAAATCAAAATCTATTACAATGTATAGATACTAGATAGTAATACCGAGTCAGAGTCACTAACACTATAGGTGGGAATGCCAATGGAAAATACAAAATAGACATAGGGTAGATTCTAGAATTGACACCATAGATGGAAGAATTGTCAAGACTCGGTAGTACTAGTTCTCCATGAAAAATCATCAATATCAGTGTCCTCACCACTGCTAACTTCTCCATCCTCCTCTTCCTCCTCCTCCTCCTCTATATCCAATGCAATCTGTGCATCTTCTGCTATGGAGGATGACCCCTCAAGAGGATCACCATCATCAAAAGTGACTGGCTCTAGCACTGGATCATTAAGATCCAAGTTCGCTAATGCCAACTCAACACTGTTGTCTAAACCCATATCATCAGGAAACACATCCCACATATTTGTCTTTCCCTTCACCCACTCTTCTCTCTGCCTATAAATAAGACAAAGATTGTTGTGCACATACATCGTTGTCTCTGCCCTGGACTGCTCAAGTATGCTCTTCTTTAAACTGTACAAATTCCCATATGTGCTCCAATTCCTCTCACAACAAGAGGATGAAGTAACATGAGAGAGGAGCCTCGTGGCTAATTGCTGTAGAAGAGGGCATGTTGCCCCATGAGTTACCCACCAAGCACAGGGCTTCTTAGCTCCCCTGTCTCTGAGCATATCATAGCCTCCAAATATCCCAGTGCCAGTGGAAAAATCTATGAAGCCCTCCTCCACCTCATCAAAGTATGCTCTATCCTGAAATATCTGTCTAAATGCATCCTTCCTCCCCTGTGAAATCTCACCATCCAAGTGAGGAGGGAATCTGCGTGAAGGCCCACAATTGAGTCATTCATTAGTTAGTACTTGGGATTCAATGAGTGAGCCAAGCAATGCAAAGGTGTGCAATTCTTATCTCACCTGTTGATAAGAATATCTTGTATGGTGGCGAATAAGGTCTCTCGTGATGTCCCATACTCAGGGCACTCATGCTCTAAAACAATAGTCTTCACAGACTCAATCATGGAATCCCACCCCTCATAAACCTCTCCTAGGATGGGCTTTTCCGTGTCTGCAAACTACAACAAAGAGATGATAGGGTCCATGATCTTAATGGTAAGATCTACCATCTCCCACCAACCATCATCTAACATTGTATCCTCGACCCTTTTTGAAGAAGCTTGATCCATCTTTCTCCAAAAAGACCAATACTCTGAAATAACCATGGACCTAAGAGCACTCTTGACTTTCCTCAACCTCTTAAGCATGATGAATGAGGAGGCAAACCGAGTATCTACAATTTTCAACAATGATAGATGTGTGTATGCTTTGTAGATTGTGAGGGCATTCGTATGGTTTTTACAAAATTGCGGATATGAAGTGCATCCTCAATAAAACTTCCCATCCATGTCACTTCCACAACAATAGATTTAAGTGCTAAATTCAAATAATGAACAATGCAAGATGTCCAAAATATTTGTGGATATTTAGCTTCCACAATCATGCCAACAACCTTGCAAACATGTGCATTATCTGTAATAATTTGCACACAAGAATCGACACCTACATCTTCAGTAACCTTAATGAAGAACTCACCCATATATTGTGCATCCTTGTATTTTCCAAGAGCATCCACTGCTTTCAATAAGACTACTACATTCAGGGAAGACACCATGAAGTTGATGAGTGGATGGTGCACTGCATCTGTCCAACCATCATAAACAATACTAACACCTGTTGAGGGCCATGCTGATTTTATAGGCTGTAGGATTTTATCCACCTCCTTCTTTTCCTTCACCAACAATGTGGTTCTAAGCTTCTCTGAGTTAGGAGGAGCATATCTGATTGGAGCTTGATCAATTAGAGCTCTACACATCTCAAGAAACAAAGGAGACCATGCAACATTGAAGGAAATGAAGTTGAGATAGAAAAAGAAACCAATGGTAAGATCAACCTCTTCTCGCTTCTCTTGCTGAAATATCTTGTCCATTGGACCACCTGCCACCTTCTTTCTTGCTTGTTGAGTAACTTGAGTTGCACTCCCACTCCCAAATTTAAAATTGCTAGATGGCTTCTTCAAGAATGGAAGAGGATCATCATTTTGGATATTCTTGGATGTTGTTGCCACCTTTCCCAAGCCAACAACATTCTCTTTTGTCATTTCACTTCTTTTGGATGTACTCACTAATTTACATGCTCCAAGTCCATAGGGCAGCCCCAACAAATGGCCTTTAACTCGATAATAGGTGCTTGAAAATTCATTATGGCAAAAGCCACATGTCCACAAAACATTCCCTTCCCCCTTTGCCTTGGCCCCATCTCCTTGTTTCCTTGTAACACACTTCCACAATGGATATTTGTTGTCTTGACCTTGTTGTTTTGCTGCACTATTGATTTTTCCATCATTAGAAGCTTCACTTCTAGCTCCACTTGCAGCGGATGGGACACTAAAAGAGGGTATTGAAGTTGTTGGAGGAGGAGCAACATCAACATTGAAATTCTTCCCTTTCCTTTTCCCTTTTGCCGGTGTCTTTGATGATTGAGCCATCATTTCTATTGAAGGAGGAAGAAATATCACTGCTGTAATAGTTTTTGTAGCAAAAAACTTGCAATTTGATCCTCAAATCCACTTGGCAACACTTGGAATGCACTCGAACCTGCACAAAACCCTCTTCCTTGCTCACCAAAATCGCCACACCTTGCCCTGTTTAGAAAATAATGAAAAAAAGAGTGAATAAGGCGCTTTTTAGAGGGCGTGGGCCTCCAAAAGTCAAGACACGTGTCACTAATTCAGAACACTATCCAAATTCATGTCCGACACAAATTTGGGTCGTGTCACGTGTGAAGGACATGACCCAAATTTGTGTCGGACACGAATCTAGTCAAATCTGTGTCCCCACGCAGGATTCGAGACACAAGGGGGATTTTTAACGAATCATGTTTCATAGCACATAAACTATTTTCTAAGTATTTTCTGGATGCATCTCTTTTAACATTACGTGAATTTTAGAAGCTCTGCATTGAAAGAAGGCATGTCCTCGCTGTGTAGCACCCTCATTTCAGTTGCACAACCACTACATTGAAACTTGAAAGTGATTTTATACCTTTGGAATTTTCTCTATCAGCATCGTTAAAACTCCAAGCCCCCTTGAAAATATTAAATTTATCTCTTGTTTTCAATTTATTTTTCCTTAAAATACATTTGAGGATTGCCATTGTCGGTGTTTCTAGTTATGTAAAATGACATTGTTTTTGTGTTTGCATCCAAATATGTTGTCTTATGCATGTAACAAACATAAATATATATAAATATGAAAATATAAATAAATATAAATAAGTAATAAGTAATTATTAATTATGAAGAGACATAACATATGAAAGGTCAGGTCTCTTATGAAAGGGCACCCCTGTGCGGGAAATATATACAAGCCTTCATTCATCATTTGTAATCATCTTATTCATTCTTATACAATTATTATTAAATATATTTACTATGCTTAAATGGATTATTGCGTATTGTTCTACTTATATTGGATATTTACATAGTGAACCAGCTTGGTTCACCGCAGTATTATTGCGTACTATCCTACTTATATTGGATATTTACATAGTGAACCAACTTGGTTCACCACAATGGTATCAGAGCTTCGTCTCGATCAGACTTTTGGCCACATAACAAAGTTTCTTTGATTATTCTTGATCCTTGATCAACTTGGGGCTTTTAGCCACATTAAAAATTGGGTCTTTGACCAAAACGTGGCCCACTGGCCATTTAAAGTTAAGAATTACTCCGTTGCAAGAAAACTAGAAAAAGATAGTACTAGATATCAAGATAATAAAAAGAAAAACAAATAAACAAACAAAACAAAAAAAAATATGTTCATTACAAAAAAAAAGGAATTTATATATAATCGAAGTAAGACCTCGACTTCCATCCATTCGTACATCCAATCATACCAAGTCAATAAATCAAGGATAAAAACTAGTTGCAGTACATTAGTCAGTTCATGACCCTACAAGAAAGCCACATCAGAATATACCCATCGAAGAATACAACAGAAATATAGTAATAGACAATGAATCGTGCTAGTTCAACCCATTTAGCAGCGAATTAACAACAAAAGATACGTGTTGAAGTTATCTGCCATTGTGGAGAGTAGTGGTATCCACCGAATTAGTGGGTCACGGTACCCAGGTCGACACATATTAATCAACCGTGCCAACACCAATAAAATTGAACCTCAGGTTGAACGCCGCCAATATCAATTAGAAGTCGCGACGTGTGGCCATAATTACACCAATCTGGGCGGATTACAAACTAAAGGTTTTGTTTGAAAAAAAATTAGCGGGCCCATCGCTCTTGGCTACCATTCTAAGGCAGAAGAAATATTAATCCTCTTAGCATCCATAACCAGTTAAAAATACTTGTGACGACTGCATAAAGTTAAGACGTGAATAATAGTAGGTATTGTGAAACGATATTCATCATTTTTGGGAGTTTGACCCCTTATAGAGGGATTATATAATCCATTAAGAAAATATTTTATTACAATTTAAAAATTATATATTCAAGATAC
>ML832649.1:90169-107814 GCA_009831015.1 Picea engelmannii
GTATCTTGAATATATAATTTTTAAATTGTAATAAAATATTTTCTTAATGGATTATATAATCCCTCTATAAGGGGTCAAACTCCCAAAAATGATGAATATCGTTTCACAATACCTACTATTATTCACGTCTTAACTTTATGCAGTCGTCACAAGTATTTTTAACTGGTTATGGATGCTAAGAGGATTAATATTTCTTCTGCCTTAGAATGGTAGCCAAGAGCGATGGGCCCGCTAATTTTTTTTCAAACAAAACCTTTAGTTTGTAATCCGCCCAGATTGGTGTAATTATGGCCACACGTCGCGACTTCTAATTGATATTGGCGGCGTTCAACCTGAGGTTCAATTTTATTGGTGTTGGCACGGTTGATTAATATGTGTCGACCTGGGTACCGTGACCCACTAATTCGGTGGATACCACTACTCTCCACAATGGCAGATAACTTCAACACGTATCTTTTGTTGTTAATTCGCTGCTAAATGGGTTGAACTAGCACGATTCATTGTCTATTACTATATTTCTGTTGTATTCTTCGATGGGTATATTCTGATGTGGCTTTCTTGTAGGGTCATGAACTGACTAATGTACTGCAACTAGTTTTTATCCTTGATTTATTGACTTGGTATGATTGGATGTACGAATGGATGGAAGTCGAGGTCTTACTTCGATTATATATAAATTCCTTTTTTTTTGTAATGAACATATTTTTTTTTGTTTTGTTTGTTTATTTGTTTTTCTTTTTATTATCTTGATATCTAGTACTATCTTTTTCTAGTTTTCTTGCAACGGAGTAATTCTTAACTTTAAATGGCCAGTGGGCCACGTTTTGGTCAAAGACCCAATTTTTAATGTGGCTAAAAGCCCCAAGTTGATCAAGGATCAAGAATAATCAAAGAAACTTTGTTATGTGGCCAAAAGTCTGATCGAGACGAAGCTCTGATACCATTGTGGTGAACCAAGTTGGTTCACTATGTAAATATCCAATATAAGTAGGATAGTACGCAATAATACTGCGGTGAACCAAGCTGGTTCACTATGTAAATATCCAATATAAGTAGAACAATACGCAATAATCCATTTAAGCATAGTAAATATATTTAATAATAATTGTATAAGAATGAATAAGATGATTACAAATGATGAATGAAGGCTTGTATATATTTCCCGCACAGGGGTGCCCTTTCATAAGAGACCTGACCTTTCATATGTTATGTCTCTTCATAATTAATAATTACTTATTACTTATTTATATTTATTTATATTTTCATATTTATATATATTTATGTTTGTTACATGCATAAGACAACATATTTGGATGCAAACACAAAAACAATGTCATTTTACATAACTAGAAACACCGACAATGGCAATCCTCAAATGTATTTTGAGGAAAAATAAATTGAAAACAAGAGATAAATTTAATATTTTCAAGGGGGCTTGGAGTTTTAACGATGTTGATAGAGAAAATTCCAAAGGTATAAAATCACTTTCAAGTTTCAATGAAGTGGTTGTGCAATTGAAATGAGGGTGCTACACAGCGAGGACCTGCCTTCTTTCAATGCAGAGCTTCTAAAATTCACGTAATGTTAAGAGAGATGCATCCAGAAAATACTTAGAAAATAGTTTATGTGCTATGAAACATGATTCGTTAAAAATACCCCTTGTGTCTCGAATCCTACGTGGGGACACAGATTTGACTAGATTCATGTCCGACACAAATTTGGGTCGTGTCCTTCACACGTGACACGACCCAAATTTGTGTCGGACGTGAATTTGGATAGTGTTCTGAATTAGTGACACGTGTCTCGACTTTTGGAGGCCTGCGCCCTCTAAAAAGCGCCTTATTCACTCTTTTTTTCATTATTTTCTAAACAAGCGACGCACAACAAGGAATCTATCTTCATCAGTGATCTAAGCACAACAATATGAGTCCTGCTCTCCTTAACCACTTGCACACAACAATTTTATAGATCAATTAATCCTAGCAATCGAGAGATCTACGCTCTTGATATTCAAATCCACCTTTTGTTTCCAACAATACAAAATGTAAGATTCTAACACAAATGATTTGTAAGACAAGATTTTGAAGACACGATGGTATATGATTATGATGTGTCGATTTAATGAAGGATAAACATGGAACATGAATAATAGCAACATGATATCAGCTCCATTAAACTAGAAATATCGATCAATTTTCTTCCTTCGTTACTTGTTCACAGATCTATAGCAGGATATGCACCAAAGATTTTCTCACATCCCTAGAGAACATGGAAAATAAAGTTGATGAGAATCAATGAACATTACATTTAAACAAATTGTTAGTTGTTTCAATAGTCTGTCTCCAAGAAACACATGGTCAACTTCAAGCCGACAAGCCTCAAGAGTATCACTGTTAGCTGACATAAAATATTATATGCAAACTCTGATACTCACCCCCACTTAATAAAAGCAAGGGATCTTGTATTCAAGAAAATTTAGATCTGGATATGAAATGTGAAACAATAAGAGCTTTTTCGTGCCCAAAATACCTGATCTAGATATGAAATGAGAAGCAAAAAAAGTTTTTTCATGCCCAACTCATTTCCGATGGTAGCCCCTGTCATAACACTTTAGAATTTTAAACTTTTTGAATTTGTAATCTTTTCATTTTTACCTTTAAAAAAAAGAAATCACTAAAAAAATTAGGAAAATCACTTTCAAATTTGAATAAATCCATATTCGTTATTTATCAACAGACGCTTACATTATCATCCATCAAACAATTCGGCTAATATGATTAGGTGGTTCTCATGTTCTTGAATTTATAAAGTTGTGTGATTGTTAAGAGAAAAATTCCAACGACTACTTCGGGACTTTTCACTTCGGGAAAATCTCTATCATCGTTCAAACGAAAACCCTGAAGTCGCGAAACTTCAAAGTCCCAAAGTTGTTTTTCCGCAAAACACTGTTAAAAAGATCTACAGATGAATCACTGGACACCTGTCATAAAACTCTTTCGTGGGATGACACAGGCCATGCATTTTTAACATTTATATCAAATCATTCGCCTATTTTTAGATGACATGTGTCACACATATTTTCTTGACACATCATTAAAGATGACGTCATCACTGCCACGTCACTCCGGGAAATTTGTTAATATTTAAGCCATTATTATAGTTCTTTGCATTTCAATAGATAACAACAACATAAGACAAGATCACTAAGAAATACACAATCACAAGAGACACAACATTTATCCTGGGAAACCCTCTAGGGGAAGAAAACCGAGCAAAACTTCCTTATTATAGATAGCCAATACAATGCCAAGAGATAACTCAAACAACTACAGAAAGTCCTCTCCCAAAGATGTGCCTCTCTCTCTCTCTCTTCTCCAACTGTAGCTCTGAAACTTATCTCTCAATGAACAAGTGAGTGTGTGTTTAAGTGAGGCGCTAGCCTCCTTATTTGTACAAGACTGGAACGTGTGGGAGTGTCCTTTCACTGGCAGGGCCGACTTCTTCTTCTGGGTGGTTATAACCACCTTTATTATATTTTGGGACCTCTTTCATATATTCTGGGGTCGACTTCTCTTTCTAACTATTACAATTACATTATGACCAATCCTTCTGCTTTGATGTCTCTCTTCGAAAAATGGTTCTTGACATTCTTCCCTTGTGCACATCCATTGCATACGCCTTCATGGTCAACCTTGAGTTCTGGTAAACCTGTGACCGCTTTGCATATGTATGGTAGCGTCTTGTAGTTAATGTGAGCTAATCTTCTATGCCAAAGTTCACATGGATTCTCAATGGCGTGGGTCATGGAAGCTTCTGAGTGACCCTTTAGCTTATACAAGCCATTCTTTTCTTTTCCAATGATGATTACTTCATTTATGGTTTCTCCTTTAGTACGTTGCCTTCTGCAACCTTCACTATTGCTTCCCTATGACCTGGAACAAGGTCAACAAAACAACAGGCAAGAGTAATATCCTCTTGATAATATAAAGTAATAGCATGAACAATCATCACAATAACTCCTTTAGAGCCATCATTTGTAACTTGTCTGAAGCAAAGATTAAAGTTAAGGAATACAATATGAAAATGAGGTCAACACTATCATAGTGTTGTGATTAAACATACTTCCATGGCAACCTGGAACTAACACACGAGGTTTCTCCTAGAGGAGGTGTTAGTCAAAGCATTTACCTCTATATGTTATCAAGTATAATACTTTACAAAGACTGCTATCTCAACTATAGTCATCAACTTGTCATGTGTACCTTTGAATCTTATCAACTTGATTAATCAAACCTAGAGCCTTGTCCTCAAGAATGAGTGCTTGATTTTCTTCCAAGTCTCCTTCACTCAAGCAATGAGTGCTTTATTCAACCTGTCTTCTAAACTGAGACAATACGCTATCTTGACAAAAGGTTGGGTTAGAGGATAAGCTCTATAATCTCAACTTTTAATCCATCTAATACCTTGACTCAGATTTTGATCAAAGGTTAGAATGATGGTCATAGCTACAACATGCAACATTGATCAAAATAATGTCATAACAAATAGATGCATATCAGAATAATCACACATGTGTTGCATCATTCCTCTGAATGTGTTGGATCTTGAGATCCTTCTGGATCTATGGAAAGAGATCCATTCTCCTACAAATACTCTTTAAATTTTAACCATTTAAACATATGTGAGTACATACCTCTGATAGCATTTGCAGGTAGTGGCACCATCTGGTAGCATCGGTAATCATTACCAACTCTTAAAAACTTCAAGGGTGATTTGCAATTAGTACTATAGCTGCAACTGCAACTGATACTGCAACTAGTTCTGAGACTGCAACTGCAACTACAACTTAGGGTTTTATGAGGAAACCCTAATTTTTCAAACTTCAAATTTTGAAATTCTGATCCAGGGGATAGATGCCTTGAGCTGAGGCGAGTAAGTTGGTGCCGTCAGATTTCTGAAAATCCAACTTTTACCCCCTCAAACTTGATCTGAAGATTTCTGGACTGGTGCTTCTGGTTTTCTGGTACTTTGTGAAAACTAGGGTTTCACTTTCTGGGAGATCTAGCCACTAAAAAGTTGCGCTGAAGGTGCCAAAATGATCCTTGAGGGAGGGTGCACTTTTCTAGATGGTTTTAGGGTTGAATTACCTCTCCAACAAAAAAACCCTAATTTGCATGTACGACAAGAGTGACGTTTTTCACTTTCTCTTGTGAAATATGCTCTCTTCAACTTAGCTCTGATACCATGTTAATGTTTAAGCCATTATTATAGTTCTTTGCATTTCAATAGATAACAACAACATAAGACAAGATCACTAAGAAATACACAATCACAAGAGACACAACATTTATCTTGGGAAACCCTCTAGGGGAAGAAAACCCAACAAAACTTCCTTATTATAGATAGCCAATACAATGCCAAGAGATAACTCAAACAACTACAGAGAGTCCTCTCCCAAAGATGTGCCTCTCTCTCTCTCTCTCTCTTCTCCAACTGCAACTCTTAAACTTGTCTCTCAATGAACAAGTGAGTGTGTGTCTAAGTGAGGCGCTAACCTCCTTATTTATACAAGACTGGAATGTGTGGGAGTGTCGTTTCACTAGCAAGGTCGGCTTCTTCTTCTGGGTGGTTATAACCACCTTTATTATATTTTGGGGCCTCTTTGATATATTCTGGGGTCAACTTCTCTTTCTGCCTATTACAATTACATTATGACCAGTCTTCAAAAGGGGATTTGGTCCTTTTACAATAGCCGACATGATCAATCCACAATGGGGATTGATCCAATGAATAATATATCAAATAATAATAAGAATACACTTTGCAGTTACATTATTTCAACAAAATTGTCATTCGGGAGTAAAAGCAAAGATTGAGTTCAGGATCATCGGAGTATTTAAATGTCGAAGCACTTGTTATCATAATGAATTAAAAATTGCAAATAAACATGAAAATAAGTTTAATTAATCGTGATTTAATTTTAGTTAATCACTTCACGAATCCGGCCTTTGGAGGATCACTATTATTCTACATACAAAACTCTCGAATGTCGAAGTCCCGAAGTACTTAAGGTTAAAATGATTTCAAAATACGATTAATTAAGACATAAAATTATTAATTAGTGAATAGCCTATGTGGGAATTTGGCCTTTAAAAGATTTTCGTTGTTCTACTTTCAAAACCTCTGAATACTGAACCGCCAAAGATTAATTGCATTTATAGTTGATTAAAGTTTTAAATGTTTAGGTAGATATCACGACGTCGGGTAATAAATTCCATTGATTTCTTGAATAAATGTTTTTTCAATAGATCAATTCGAAGATTTTTTGACTTTATTATTTTCATGGATAAAAGAATTTCGAGCTTCGAAGCATTCTATCATTTGAATTCGGGTATTTCCGGTGATTGAAAGATTATAAGTTTTTCTTATCACAAGAAGGTTAATTTCGTTTTCTAAGTATTATGTCTCCACGCAAAGCAGGGGAGAAACGAGAATTGTCAACCGAGGACTCCAATCCTAACATGGATATTCTTCAAACACTACTACACGAATTATAGACACTATCAAGTCTTGGAAGCAAGTGTATGACATTCTGGAACATGAAATTATTCTCTTCCTTGACGATTCCGCTGAAGAAGATGACGAAACATTCTTGGCTAAGCTCAGACTGGTGACTCAGTGGGAATTGCACAGAATCGCTTCCCGGGCAAAGATTATGCCTTACAACAACATGATAAGTCAGGTCCTAGAGCATGTAGATAGCCCAACCCGAAGTTTCTCTAATCACCAAAAGAATTATGTCGGCTCTTTTCGACTGGAAGATCTACGAGTAATGTATAAATTATCCTCTGAACTGAAATACACTTATAATTCAAATTTTCTTTTAGGTTTTGAGCAGAGGGAATGCATTGAATGTGATAGAACTGGTCATGATATAATTAAAACCTGGTGGGGAAATCCATCCAAGTTCAAGACTGACGCTCATGGCATATATTCCACAACGTCTTTAGATGCCCACTTTTTATACATTGCCATGATTCTTTGTCAGTTATTTGGGAAGAAAAACCCTGCACATTTCACAGTGGAATGGGTATCTATTATCCATGAAGTTGTCGAAGGCTATACTTTCAACTGGGAAAAAATGTTGTCGAATAACCTAGCTAAGGAGGTCGTCGAGTACAAATATTTGAAGTCTAGGGGGCAACGGGATCCTTTTTACATGTCTGTGTACATCATGGACGCCATATGCTTTATGACTCCATTTCCTCTCATGAATTGGAGCTGGACCCCAGCTTGTTCTGAATACATTCATTTTTATCATTCAAAATTATGGGAGGAAAACTCCAAAGATTTATTCTATGAAATATGTCACAATGTAGTGATACCTATTCATGTGGCCATTTACGGACACCCTCCTCCCAGAACCTCATAACCTATCATAGGAAATCTAGGCACAATTGCAGACTGGCACATTGAAGAGAATTTGTCTTACATCAGAGTATTTGGTTGTTCCATTTCGCCTCATGCCCTTCCAAAGTTCTTGATTAATAGATTGATCTACACTGAGGTTGCATATCAAACAGTGGTAGGAGGGATTACTAAGAAATTGAAAGTGGCACAAAAGAAAGTCTGGCCTTCCTTTCCTGTATAGGTTGGTATGTTCACACTACTTGATTTCGGGCATATGAAGGTTGAAGCAACAGCTTTGGAGGACATCAAATTGGTTGATATTGAATTCAAAAAACATGATCCTCCTAAGGTGGTTGAGAACCATCTAGCTCATTTCAATATGAAGAGGTACATTCACAAAGATTCCCCTTATGATGATATTTTCAAAGGATTCAGAGCTTATGAGGAAGTTCAAAACAGAGTTCAGAATCCACTGCCAGATCAACAGTCTGGTTTTCTTAGTTTTCAAAAACACAGAAGGACTAGCCTTCCAAATATTTTACAAGGAGAATCTAAGATTTCCTTGCCATCACGTGAAATAACATCCATAGAGCCTCAACAAGGCAGCACGACTGCAGACCAAGTTGAAGAAGTGGCAAAGAATGCAGAGGAGTTATTTAAAAAAATAAATACATCATTGCTAAATAAAAAGGATGAGAAGATGTTAGCATCTTTTGAGGCCTTTATGAAGTAAGGACATGTTTTTCCTTTTTCACGATCAGCTACTACTTCTGTTCTTCCAAGTGTCACAAATCCAGAGAAGTCCAATGCACTTACTTCTACTATTCTCTCATTGACTCCCATAACCACAAGTTTCGAAACTGCCAATTCAGAGGTAATTTGTATAGATGAATGCACACTTATTCTACCTGAGGAGATGTCTGCTTCAAGTTTCTTTTTCAACAAGAAAAGAAGAGCCATCATAAAAAGAGAATCTCAGCAGAAGGAAGGAGTGGTCGCTAATAAAAACAGAATAGTGTATGATGGACATGGACAAAACGATCATGAATTTGACAAAGGATTTGCAAATTCATTAGGAGCCTTCGCCACTTCCAATCAATGGTTAGTGGATAATCTTACTAAGCAGCTACAACAAAAATCTCTTCAACTTGAGCACTTGAAAAATGAGATGGAACACGCAGAAATAACCTTTAAGAGTAGGATGAATTTTGACACCAAACAAATCAGATCGAGCTATCAACAACAAATGAAGCAGCTACAGGAGAAATTGGAGGTAAGTGTCCAAAATCTACAGTCAAGTAACTCAATGCTTTCTTAGCAAAATAGCTTAATTGAGCAGTTACAAACCCAAATAGTTGTACTAGAAAACACAAAAATAGATCATGTTGCATTCAAAATGTAAGCATATGAGATAAATGAAAGGTTGGGAGTTGTTCAGTTAGATCTATATCAAGTCGTGGATACTGTCCAGAAATATTATCAAAGGATCAACACTTCTCTAAAGAATATTTATGACAAGGAAAAGGAAGCTTGTGCATCCAAGTCCAAGTTCCAGGAATTTATTGTTTGGAGACAAAAAGTGAACTTTCCTGGTCTCGCCCCTTTTTCACAATATGAGCAAATGAAGGGGGAAATGGTTTTAAAGGTTTGGGAGACAAACCTTGAAGAAAGCAAGAAATTGGCCAGAGAGGTTAAGGAGGCTTGTCTCAATGTCCTTGTTGTTTTTGAGTCGGATTTAGTTGAATTTAAAGATGATGCTATCTCTGATACACTTGGGCAGATCAAGATAGAGAAGAATACAGAAAATTCCATGAAAAACAAGGAGAGTATACATAATACAATTCAACAAGTAAATCAAATTGATTTACTAAATATAGATGAGCTATTGGTAAAACCAAAATTACAACACCAAGTTACAGCTCGGGCAATCAGGAAGATTCAAGAGAAACTACCACTAGTGCATAAAAAGATGTTTGCATTCAAGTTGAATGAAAACATTGAACATTCTAAATTTGTGGTAGCATTAATGGAGACGTGTGATCTGTTCAATGAGTATAAAAAGGCGAGCAAATGAAGGAGCAAAAAGAAATGCCATCATATCAAGCATATCTCGACAAATCTGCATTTTGTTGTTAGATTTTGATTGTATTCTATATTTAGAGCTGAAAAGTTGGAATTTCTGACTACTTCTAGTTAAGACAATTTTTGTATAAATAGGTAGATCTTAGATCTATTTAGGGCTTCTTCTCACTGAATGTAAAAGAGAGAACTTATTTGAATATCGATATAAGAGAAGACAAAGATTCTAAGTCTCATTTCTATAGAGTTATGTGTTTCCCCTGTATTTCCATTTTCCTCTCACATTAGCTTCTTTATATAGTTCTTGAAGATTGAATGATTACAACTTAGTAATAAAACTATTGTGATCTTAACATATTGGAGGTTTGCTCAGCTACAATTTTTCTTCTGTTCTTACATTGAGTAAAAACAAGACCTGTAATCTGTGTGAGTTTCTACATTCTTAATCATATGTCAAGAATACATCTCCTACTTTTCTTCTACTGCGAATGAGGTAAGACTTATCTGTATCCTATCCCTTGCTTTGTTCTAACAGTTTTGTAAATCATTTCTACGTCATATAAAATTATAATTTAGACTCAGAGAAAGAGATATTGCCTCTGTATTTTCTTATTATAAATTTCACTCAAAGTTGCATCTTAGAAAATTGAAGGTAGAAGAAAGCACTATAAAAAAATTCTTTAATTTTATGATCCCTGACATTATTCTTAGAGCCTAGAATCAATCTCAGGAACAACATAGTTTTGGCGTCGTTGTCGGGGAAGCAAAGAAACAAAATAATTTTTCCCTGGGAGAACGATGAAGTTAAGTTTCGATTTCTTATGGTGAACAAAGATTGAACATGTGGATTAGGCTCATTTTTATCTTTCACCTGGCGACTCCATTGTAGGAAAAATTGGCATCCAGTCGGAAAAATACCAGAAATAACCCAGATGAAAAGTAGACTACGCCAGTTTCGGATCCCAAAAAATTGTTGAAATCCAAGGGATATCTCAAGAAAACTTTTGCATCAGCAGGTAAGATCTATCAACCTAAAGTTACTCGAGTAAATGTCAAGATCCCAGCTGAAGAATTAAACATTAAAGATAAACATCAAAAAGTTCATTCTGCAGAAGCCTCATCTAGTAAATCTGAAGTCAAATTAGAAGTTCTGGAAGAAGTATCTCCTAAAGTAAAATCAAACGATCCAAAGAGTGAATATATCTATACTATCCCTATCTCACTGATAGATACTTTTACCAACGAAAGCAAAGAATCCTTTTCTATCCCCAATATCATTTGTACGCAACCGATTCATAGTTTTCCCGGAGTAAAGGTTTATGTTTCCAAAAACCCTGAAGATCATTTTCTACTCTCATGATCATCTCGTATTACTTCTCCCATTTATCCATCTGAAAGACTAGGTTCAAGTCCTCATTTTCCACCTCACTTAGATTTCTCATCTCTTTCACGAGATGTGTCACCTTATGATTTTTTAGTTGAAATTCATTCACACCTTCCTGAAGTAATCAAAGGTTTAGTACATCAGTCTTTTGAATTTTTTTATAATATCCAGTATAGTCCTCGAATTTCTTCTCCAAGAGTTTCAATGGCTGGTGTTGGAGGTGCCAGAGGTGGAGGAGTTGGTGGACATGGAAATGTACCAGTACGTCCTCCAAGAATTTTTACCAAAGTTGTTGCTAGATATGCTCCTTTAGCTCTTCCTACTATCCTGCATGATCTACCTGATAATTACATGAAGAACCTACCTAAATTCATAGGTGAAGGAGATTTAACATCCATCAAGCATATAGTTTTTTTTTACCAATTTGTCGATATTCTTGGTATCAAGCACGAAGATGTTTATATGAGACTGTTGGTCCAAAATTTCAAAGGACAGGTTAGAATTTGGTTCAGAGGACTCCCTGTGGACTCTATACCATCATACAATGATTTAGAGACTTCTTTCTTAAGGCAATGGGGTGAGAAAAAAGATCACTTATATTATTTAACTAAATTCAAAGCTTTAAGAAAGAAAACATCTGAATTTGTTTTAGAGTTTATACAAAGATTCAACAAACTCTATAACAAAATCCCAGCTGAAGTAAAACCTTCCTAGCCAGCTGCAAAAGTGACTTTTGTAGGGGCCTTTGATTTTGATTTCGCTTTACTTTCAAGAGAAAGAAGGGCCACAACTTTAGCTGGGATGCAGGATGATGCTATTGAGATTGAATCCAATATGATGACATTGGGGAAGTTAAAAACGAAAGTAGATATGGGAACAAGAGAACCTAGGCATTTTAGAGAACAAGCAGGGCCCTTTGGTTCTAGAATAAACACTTCAGAAGAAAAAATGGATGAGATGGCTAAGATTATGAAAGAGTTATCTAACAAAATTTCCAGTATGGAAATGGAAAAATCCATACCTGATCCATATGCTATAAATCAATTTAGGAGAAATCCTAACACAAACCCTCAGACTCAACAAAGACAAATCAAGAATGAGGATCAGAAGATCCAAGCTCCTTTTAAAACTGAAAATCTTATACAGGGAGATGAGGTACAAGATTATGAAGAATTAGATGAAGATCTAAACAATCTTAGTGATGAAGATGTTGAACCTCATTTAACCAAACAAGATTATGAGAAATCTTTGGACCTAGGATCTTTATTTGATGACGATCAAGATGTCAACAATTTGGGAGACTCTACATATAAGGGTCTTGCTAATTCAATAATGGTTGAGCTTCAAAATAAATATAACTTGAGGCCAAGAGAAAAGAGTTCCACCAATAATCCACCAAGAAAGATATTGTCAAGAAATAAAGCTAATGAAGCAGTAATTTCAAAAGCATCCATTGAAACACAAGTTGCTCGAGTAAAGGATGTTGAAACAAAATCAACTCAGACCAAAAAGCAAGAAAATAAAGAAGTTGAAGTTCAAACCAGAGAGTTTGAAAAATCAGTTGGTATCTTCAATCTGGAAAACAAATTGAATAAAATTAAAATTCCAGTTCCTCTGGTTGAACTCGCTAGAAATCCAGTCTATAAGAAACAAATTTCAAAGGTAATAAATTTTTCTGATGTTGAATGTTAAGTCGATATAATTAACTTGCAAGATGAAAAACCTACGATCGTGTTTGGACCACACATTGAGAATAATAAAGATTTTGTTGCTCCATTCTTTATCTCACTGACTGTACATGATCACATACTACACAATTGCATGTTAGATTCAGGAGCTTCACGCAATTTAATGCCTAAGATTATAATGGAAAAATTGGGCCTTCAAATTACCAGACCTTATCAAGATTTTTATTCTTTTGATTCTAGAAAGGTTAAGTGTCTGGGTATGATTAAATATTTGGTTGTAAATCTTGCTCAAGTTCCAGTGAAAAGTATCCTTATGGATGTGGCGGTTGTTGATGTTTCTGCCAAGTATGGAATGCTTTTATCAAGATATTGGGGTGCCAAACTAGGAGGATTAGTCCAATTAGACATGACATACACTACAATTCCAATTTTTGGTGGACAGTTTACCCGTTTGTACAGAGAAACTAGACTGGCTTATACTGTGAGTGACCCTCAAAACCCTAATAACTATCCAGTCTATGTCGTTGATCAGGATTTAGGTAATTGTATTTTATCTATAGATGATTATTTTGATGAATGTATAGAAAAAGAAAATAAAAAAATTGAATTCTCAAAGAAAAATATAAATTTTAGAGGCAGGTTGTGGAAGATGTTCTTTGATGGTGCTTCATCTTGGGAAGGAGCAAGCACCGGAGTTCTATTTGTGGCACCGGGTAATGAGTATTACATTCCTTTTTCATATAGATTACAATGGGACATTGATTATATGAATAATGTATGTGAATATGAAGCGCTAATTTTAGGATTAGAAGCCGCAAGAAAATTAAAAATCCAACACTTGATAGTTTATGGTGATGCTGAGCTCATTGTAAAACAAATAAAACAACAGTATCAATCTAAGAATCTGAGAATGAGGTCTTATAGAAACTGTGCTTAGGACCTCATAGAAAATTTCTTCTTATATTTTAACATTCATTCTATTCCTATATTGCATAATCAAAACATTGTTTCTTTAGCTAAAGCTGCAACAACTTGTGTACCTTCCATTGTTTTGAAATTGAAGTATCACATTGATATGAGGCATAAGCCTTCGATCCCAAACAATGTTCAACATTGGCAAGTGTTTGAGAATGATGAACAAATCAAGCAATTTCTGGAAATGGTAGATAAGTTTTCCGAGACTCATATTGATCAGGAAAATCAGAATGATCCTACTTGGATTATGCAAGAAGAAGAAAATCCAGAAAAATTCAAAGACAAAATCGCAAATCACAAAATGCTTGTACTAAAAAATAATCAAATTCCCAGGGTCTTATTCCATTAGAAAGGTTGTTTGACCAAAATGACATACCTCTAAAGTCTACCCTACAGCCCCAACCTGAAGAGGTTGAAGATTGTAATGTAGGAACTAATGAAAACCCTAAAATGGTCAAACTATCTAAATATCTTCCAACTGAGGTGAAAAATAAATATGTTGAGTTACTCAAACAGTACAAATATGTTTTTGTGTGGTCTTATGAAGACTAAAAAACCTATGATACTTATGTTATTGAGCATACAATTCCTTTAAAGGTAGGTATTAATCCTTTTAGGCAGAAGCTTGGGCAAATAAATCCAATTCTTTTGCCGATAATAGAAAGGGAGGTTAAAAAGCTCCTTGAAGCAAAGATCATTGTTCCCCTCAAATACTCTGAATGGGTAGCCAATTTGGTCCCCGTTAGGAAGAAAAATGGAGAGATAAGACTATGTGTCGATTTTAGAAACCTAAATCAATCCTCTTTAAAAGATAATTATCCTCTCCCAAAAATGGATTATGTTCTTGAAAAGGTGGTAGGGGCTAATAGAATATCTATGATTGATGAATTCTCAGGGTACAATCAAATTGTTGTTCATGAAGACGATAGAGAGAAAACTGCATTTACGACTCCATGGGGAACCTTCATGTATGATAAAATGCCTTTTGGTTAATGAATGCAGGAGCAACTTTTCAGAGAGCAATGGATATAACATTCATTGGTGAGTGCGATAAATTTGTTGTTATTTATCTGGATGATCTGACAGTTTTTTTTTTTATTCTGATACAGAACACTTGGTTCACCTTAGACAAACTTTTAACAAATGCATAAAATTTGGTTTGTCACTAAACCCCAAGAAATCACATTTTTCTATGCAGGAAGGTAAGCTTCTAGGGCATATCGTATCAAATGATGGAATAAAAGTTGATCCTAAAAGAGTTGAAGCTATTGATCTAATCAACATTCCTAGAAATAGAAAAGAAATTCAATCTTTTTTAGGAAAAATCAATTTCTTAAGGAGATTTATTCCTAATTTTGTTGAAATAGTTAAATTGATACACATATGCTCAAGAAGGATAGTGAGGTAAAATGGACCACGGAAGCAAAAGCGTCCTTCAAACGCGTGAAGAAGGCCATAGGAGAAGCACAGGTACCGGTAAGTCCCGACTATACAAAGGAGTTTTTGATTTTCTCTTTTGCATCTGAATACATTATCGCAACAGTGCTCCTTCAGAAAAAACGAAGAAGGATTCGAACAACCGATTGTCTTTTTCAGCAAAATCCTCAGAGATGCAGAGTTAAGATATGAAATTCTAGAAAAGCAAGCTTATGCAATGGTGAAAGCACTTAAATCTTTCTGAACATATGTTTTACACTAAAAAAGAATTGCCTACGTACCAACAAACGCAATTAAAGATATATTGGTACAACCAGACAGTGATGGAAGGAGAGGAAAATGGTTGGCTAAAATTCAGTAATTTGATCTAGAAGTTAAACCAACCAAACTTGTAAAAGGTCAAGGTCTGGAAAGGCTACTATCTGAATCAAATTTCAGATCTCTTGGAATAAATCACATTGAATCTCATGATTCTTTCTCATATATAGAGGAAATCGATGATCAAGCACCTGTTACTCAAATTGATGATAATTTCTCCTCCTCATCCTGGTATACTGACATAGTTTCATATCTCCTTACTCTGAAATGTCCAAATAATATGACTCCTTCTAAGGCAAGAACATTGAAGTTACAGGGAATTAAATATTGCATCAACGATGCCAAGCTATATTGGAAGGATCCTTTGGGTTTCTTGTTATGTTGCCTTACAGAATAAAAAACAGAAGGTGTCATTGATGAATTCCATAAAGGAATATGCGAGGGACATCACGCATGCAGAGAAACAACTTACAAAATTTTAAGGGTAGGATATTATTGGCCGAAATTATTCACTGACGTAAACGCAAGGGTTAGAGCTTGCAATTCATGCCAATTGTTGGTTGGTAAGCAAAATCTTCCTGCTTTACCTTTAATTCCAGTTAAAGTTGAAGCTCCTTTCCAACAATGGGGCTTAGATTTTATCACAGAAATTCATCTGCAATCAAGTGCTCAACATAGATGGATTTTGACTACTACTAATTATTTTACAAAATGGGTTGAAGCTATTCCAACTCGGTGTTAGAATATAGAAGATGGTGTGCTCGTTTTACTGACGATACCTTCTCCACCCAACTATAGGCCAAAGCCTCCCCCCGAGCACCTTAACCTTGACTGAGAAATTCCTCCGGAAGCAAACCCTAGGCTAGATCGCCAAACAAAGGGCAATGCATCTCTCCCCAAGGATAGCGCAACACAAAAGACTGATCAGATAGTCCCAAACCCTAGCCAAGAGATATCCAAGCCAATACTAAAACTAGTTGCTGCCGCAGCTGCACCTGCAACCCTCCTCCAAACCTGCACACCAGATTGCAACTGCAGTGCGCACCAACTGGGAAACTACTGCGCAGAACTAGCTCTGTCTGCAACTACTGAGATGCTACAAATGAGAACCAACGCCCTGTATTTATAGTAATCCTGCTAGTTTGTTGGGGCCAACTTCTCCTTCTGGGTATGTGTCTGTTTAGTATATTATTATTGATTCTGGCCGACTTCTTCTCTTGGAGGCTAATAGCCTAATATAATTTTTCTTTAGCCGACAAGGCTTCTAGGGTTATTAGCCAACTCATTAGGGTTTCTCTTGCTTCCCGGAGTTTTCTGTTCTCATCAGATTCACACGTGGAGGTAAATACCTCCCGCAACTACCATAATATTAACACTCCCTCCTAGCTAGAGAGGTATTTACAGGTAATGGACTTGAGCACAAAATATACCATTTACGTAGTAGCATCAATATAGTCATCATGAGCATCACCATCATCATCAGCTGCATCATCTCTTGAAACCATACTTCATCTGAGTAATTAGATATGATGTTGGATAAGTCACACTCACCATAGAGTGATACAAGAGGAGTAAAAGTTATGAATTGTTTTCCGTTTGGAAAATCTATGTTCATCATTCATCTGAATGATCATTATCTCCAATAAATTGTTGATAGTCTTCAAGGCAATTAGAACGAGGATAGAACACACATGTGTCTATTCATAGTAGTACATAACTACAATCTAGTGGTTCACTACCATATCAAGTAATACATAAGTACTTGATCAACAACGTATGGTTGCGAATGGTGAAACATATTCACCACAGTAGTCCTCATCTACTGTCATATAGTCTTCATAACAAACATCTGAGAGCATCCTGCATAGAAACAATGTTATGATAAAAACTGAATCATCTGAGCCAATCTTTCACTCACATCTGTGAGATGTGAAAGAGTGTCTGCCCTTAGTATAAAATATCAACAATAATCATCTGGGCCAATCTTTCACTCACGTCTGTGAGATCTAAGAGAATGTCTACCCTCAATATAGAGTATCAACAATGGGCTATCTGCCCCATTCTTCTCAACCAAGGAAGAAGGATTATTTTTTATTTCTGAGCCTGGACCATTTCTCACCCTTGGCCATTCCTCCGACACTAAACAAAGTGTAACTTGCAGAGAATGAGTCTACCCTCGAGAAATGTTTGGACCATTCCTTACCCCGGGCCATTCCTCCGACACTAAACAAAGTGCAACCTGGAGGGAATGAGTCTGCCCTAAGGAATGACTGTCCTGGACTATTCCCCACCCTGGGCCATTCTTCCGACACTAAACAAAGTGTAACCTGGAGAGAATGAGTCTGCCCTCAAGG
>ML832650.1:15796-41685 GCA_009831015.1 Picea engelmannii
AGTGTGGGCTACGTCCACCAGAGAAATTTCCAGGTCCTTTCTTTATTATTATCAGCAAATGAAGGGATACAACCTACAACAAAACCCGTTGTAACTTCCTCTTCTTTCTCTCACAGTCTCCTCTCTCAGAATACAATATTCACCACCATCCATAGCCGTGATATATTTCCCTCATAAAAGAGGGTTGCCTTCTAGGGAAAAAAACCCTAACATAATCTCTACCGTTAGATCTACGACCTTATAATGAACGGTCCAGATTTACAATGAAATTACAATATACTTTTACAGGGCAATTTTTGCTTCGGGCGCTTCGCCCCTGAACCCCCGCTGGGGGCCCGCTTGCCCCCAGACCCCCCAGCCAGGGGGATACCCCCCCCGGACCCCACAGAGGGGGTACCCCCCTCTGCACTCCCCCACGTGGAAGAGTGTACATACTTCTGGGGTGTAAATACTTCATGGGGTATAAACACGACTGAAAGTAAAAGACCTATAAATCAGGAAGATAATCAGGCTCCACAACCAACAGGACCAAGGAAGACTTCCCCATTGACCCTAGTGAGCTCTCGCTCCTCAAATCTTGGGGCATATCATTTTCACACTCCATCTCTTCTCAGTAGCCCCCTCTAATTTCAAAATCCCTCAGTCCCTCTAAGTTTCTCCCCCCCCGCTAGGCTTCCACAAGGTCAACTTTGATGGCGCTTCCAAAGGTAATCCTGGACACTCAGGCTATGGAGTGGTCATAAGAAACAACTTGTTCCAAATTCAAAGCCTCATTGCAGAAAATCTCGGATGTGATACCAACAATTCAGCAGAAATTTGGGGTCTCATCAAAGGAGTGAAAATGGCTTTAGATCAAAATCTCACCTGTCTAATCATTGAAGGAGACTCCAAAATCATAATAGACTTGGCAACAAAAATCCTGAATGGAAAAAAATCCAGAGAAAATCACTCCCAGCTGGGGCCTCCTTGGCCCTCTTCACAGCTTCCAGGATCTTCTCAG
Source organism: Picea engelmannii (assembly GCA_009831015.1). Classification (NCBI taxonomy): domain Eukaryota; kingdom Viridiplantae; phylum Streptophyta; class Pinopsida; order Pinales; family Pinaceae; genus Picea; species Picea engelmannii. The sequence goes on from ML832650.1 coordinate 16,797, forward strand.
ACCTTCTCTTACTCTAACCCCCTCACACATTCAGCGAACTGCAAACGAAGTGGCGGATAGACTGGGCAATGCAGGGGTTGACTTGGTGCAACAGATCATACTCCATGATTCCAGGCAGTCCCAAACCTCACCCCTCTGGCACTAATGCAAGGAGCTAGCTCAGTTGGATGGCCCCAATCTAGACGGGAAGCCATATTTTTCTACTTAGTATTTCTTCCATGTTAGATATGACTAGAAGCTCAAGAGAGATGGCAACCGTAAGCGTAGAAAATCATCAGTCTACTAATGATTTCAGAACCTCGGCAATCAAAATTCAAGAGCATGAAGGATGTTTTTTCCCAAAGTCGTGAAAAGAGAGAGGGGATCTGGACCATTGATGTTAAAGGAGATATGGACTGTCGATCCGGTCCCATAGAACTAGCGAGTGAAAATTTTAGGAATTCGGCTACCAGGAATCTAAAGCATGAAGACAACTATGTTCCAAAGTCATGAAATCGCGACATGCGAAATCGCGAAAAGCGAGATCAGATCTGGATCGTTGGTACCAGAATAAATCTAGACCGTCGATTGGGTCCCACCGAACTGTTGTGATAAAATTTTGGGAATTCGGCCATTGGGAGTCCAGAGCATGGAGGGCGTTGTCTACCCAAGTTGCGAAGTTGAAAAACACGAAACTATGAAATTATCTGAACCGTTGGTACAAGGAAATATCAGGACCGTCAATCTATCCCCATTGATCCGACTCAAGAAAATTTCGGGAAACTGGCTATCAGGAGTCCGAATCATGGAGGGAGTTGTCTGCCCAAGACGTGAAACGCGAAATCGCGAAATGCAAGAACCGATCTGAACCATTGACACTAGGAAATATTGGGACCGTTGATATGATCCCATTGACTTGACTTGAGAAAATTTCAGGTACTTGGCTATCGGGAGTCCGAAGCATGGAGGGTGTTGTCCACCCAAGTCACAAAGTCACGAAACGCAAAACCGCGAAATGATAGAGTAAATTTGAACCGTCAATCTGATTGGGTGCTGGCCTCTTTGTAAGTAGATAGGTTGTTGGCCTTTTTGTAAGCAGATAGGCTGCTGGTCTTTTTTGTAAACTTACAGATGGAATTAATATAAGGATCCACTTTTATTCACAAAAAAAAAATAAAATCTACTCAATGAGAAATTTATGTATAAATATGGAAAAATGTCTTACTTCAAAAAATAAGTGAATTTCATCACCAGTGTTCCCTAAAAACAATCAAGCAACACTCGTGGTGCGTACAGTACTTGTGAGCACCGTGCATGATGCACCCATGTAACATAACACAATGTATAAAATTTGTTATATTATTTTAGGTGGTGTGTTGTATAACCTTACCACACCGAAACGTTAATGTTATCACATGCACCATTGCATTAAGGCTATCCTATGCACCACCTAAAATAATAACAAATTAAAATCCTAAGGCATCGTAAAACAATTTGAAAAAAATTAGTTAAGGCAGTGTGTATAATTTCCATACATGCATTGGTGCTTTTTAGGAAAGGAGATGCTTTATAGTCATCATAATCACACACACTTGTGAATTAGCAACTAATATAGATTATAAATTGTCAGTAATATAGATTATAATTTTTCTAGACTAAGCATGCTATAGACTCAAGTATTTGGTGAAATCTCAACTATATTATTAATGGGAAATGATTATAGATTAGGATTTTGAGAGATGATTATGATCATTGACGGTGAAATCATGGTTATGATCATTGACGATGAGATCACATGGGTCATGATCATTGACGATCATGCAAGGTTATGATCAGTGACGACGAGATCACCCAAGGTTATAATCTGCATTGATGATCATGATGGCGATATGGGAAGGGAGATCCAAATGGTATTAGATACCCATGGAGCAATATTCTCATCGTGGACATAAGAACTCAAGCTGTCATCATAATCACACACAATTGTGAATTACCAAATAATATAGATTAGAATTTTGTTAGACATCCCATTTGTTGGGAGTTCACCAAATACTTGAGTCTTTAAGGGCGCTTCAGAGAGGAAAACGTTGCATAAGTACAGGGTGCTTCAAAGAGGAAAATGTTGCACCGATGCTTGAGAGATATACAATACTAAAAAGGGTAAAAATGAATTTTACGACTGGTAATTTTTTTTAATTTAACCCTTTTACAGTGCGCTCAATTATTAGATGCATCGGTGTGTTTGTATGTAAGTAGCACATCGGATTATATTTTTAAAAAACCTTACCACTATGTGCCATGGTTTGAGTGCAAATGTGCGCACCGGTGCGTTAGTGTTTAAGTAGTGCACCATCGTATATAAAAAATTTAAAAATAACCCTGCAACATAGCACAATTGTTTAGAGAAATTGTGTGCCTTAGTATTTACGTAATGAATCGAAGTATGTTTTTGTTTGAAATAACCCTACTACAATGCACCAATTTTGATGGCACCGGTGCTTCCGTGGTAGAAAACGCATTGGTGTGCTATGTATTTATAAAAGAACCATAAAAAAACATCTGCTAAAACCTTCACCCGCTCACCTCCACTATAAACGAATTTTTGGGCTATTTTTATAGGGGCATCCGCAAAAACCTCTGCTAGAGGGTCTTTTCCTTGTAGTGAATGACACAATGAGATTTGTCACAATCTCTCCTCTCCCTTATATAGGAGTCTTATGAGTGATTTTAGAAACCTCTTCTAAACTCAAAAATTAATCAAAATATTTTATTCCTCTTTCTGGGTGTGAAACCCCAACACAAACCCACAACACCCATCAACTTGCCCAGCATCATCCCAAGGGAATTTTCATTGAAACGGAAGGCCAAACTGGTTCCAACGAAGATTCCCACATGCCTGAAACCATGGCCCCTTGTGGGAATACCTCTCGAAGATACAAAATCTTCAACACTCCCTCTTAGTGAGGGAGGTATTCCATCCTCCAACATCTTGATGTACCTTTGTCTCCCACACTGGAAGTGACTCTGTCTCTTGTATTGCATCTGCTACCACAATTGTACTCCAGTCCTCCTAACTGTATGCTCCCTCTGTCATCGAAGTAAATTCTTCTCTCCAGTCCTCCTGACTGGTGTGTCCTCGGTCACTGAAGAAAATATTGTTGTCCAGTCCTCATGACTGGTTTCATCCTCGATCATTGAAGAAAATCACGTTGTCCAGTCCTCTTGACTGGATGCTCCCTCAGTCACTGAGGAAAATCCTGATGTAACAAATGGGTCCTCCATGGATGATACATTTCTCTTAGAATAATTCTTCTTTAGAGCCTCCTATCTATCCTCCTCAACCCATGACATGATCCAGGAGGCTCCCCAGGTCCAGAAAATGCTCAAAAATAAAACTTCTCATAATTGGATGAAACCAATTCCATTAGGACCGTCTCGCCGCGCTGATTCCGACAATATATTTAATTTCTCAAACGGGCTCCGTATGCGAGAGTTATCGTACTCTGATCAGATTCTCAAACAGTGAAAAAGTCAAAAGTCAACTGGCAAAATGTCAATGTTGACGTCATAATGACATCACCAAATCTATCTAATGAGGCTAACGTGGCAGAAGCAGGTGTTGACAAGTGGTGACCAGTGACTGGGCAGATGTGGTTGACAGATCCAATCAAAATTGGACACATGGCGATTTTCGTCAAATGTGGTGGTGCCACATGGCCCAGGCATGGGCAGCCACATGGCATCTAGTCAGAACACGTTGGCAAGTTTTAAAAAAATGTTTGGGGGTCCATGGGTTTTGAGCCCATGACCACCCACCAAGCCAATTCCTTTGGAAGACTCCAACACCAATGCACCATACATAGGACTTATTAACATAAGTCAAATATATATTATATAAAGTTTGTATTGTATTAAGGTTGGTGCGAAAGGGGATGGGGATAAGCCCCAGCCCATGGTTTCATGCGGTGTTGTGACCACGGGTCAGCAGAAAAGGGGCATGGTCACGTTTGCAGGGAAGGTTCCATGGCATGCGCCCTAAAAACCAGGAGCTAGTGCGTTTAGGGGGCCAGTGCTTAGCCCTTTGGGCTAGCTCTTGGCCACATGAGTGCATATGACTGAGCATTGGTGGCGCGCACTCAGCCTTGGGGGATACTCTGTACATTTTTAATTAAAAGTGGTTTTTTTGGCTTATATTTAGCCCAAAATTGGTATTTTGCTTGATATTATGACCAGAAAGTGGTTTTTTTAGGATATCTTGGCCATTTGGAGGGGGATTTGATCCCAGAAAGAGGCCAGATATTCAGGAGAAGTTAGGCTTCTCTTGTTGATCCTAAAACCTATATAAACCAGGCCTTTTGGAGTTTGAGGGTAACTTTTTGATGCAGGGAATTTGAGGAGCAGTTTATGTATTTTGGTCTTTTCTCATGTTTTGAGAGGCCTTTTTGTCATGTTTGTGAGAGGAGTTTGAGGAAGCATACATGCGTCTGAGAAAGGAGGTATTGCACAACAGATCTGAAGCATTCTATGTAACAATAAGGAGCCATTGTAAAGAACTTGAGCATTTGAATATTAATAAAGAGGTCCTTCACTTGGAAGCGGGCTCGGAGACGTAGCCACTAATTGGTGAACTCCGTTATCAAGCTCTTATTGTCTTTGTCTCTTTTGTTGTTGTTCATATCTCTGTTTTTACAACATGATTAATTAATAATTGAACTCTTTAAACAACTTTAATTATCTAAATAAGACAATTGTTTATTATTCCTTCCATTTTTGGATCATGACACTTGCTTGAAATATTCCTCTCTTCCACCTATACCTATAGGTAGACTCCCTCTCGATGAGTGATTCTCCCTTTGAGCATGGTGACTCCCTCTGAAGTCCAACTTCCTCTAAATAGTCTTGGGAGGTTTCTCCTCCCTATTGGATCTTAAGGGATGACTCCCTCTTAAATATGGCTCCCTTTGAGCCTGTACCACTGGTGGAGCTATATTCTCTCTTTGAACCTACGCTATTGGTGGAGCTACCTGCCTCACCAATGGTGGAGTTGACTTCTCCTTTGCATCTGCCTCTATGCTACTTCTGGTCATAGATCGCATAGGTTGGCCCCTAATATGAAGTTAGATCATCTGGGCACAAACAACACCCGCCCATCTCGAAACAATATATGGTAGTCCTTCTTCTCAATCTCCGAGACTGAGAGAACACTCCTCCTGAGTGTTAGCACCCATATAACATTTCAAACCCTCAATAATTCTCCTTACTCAAGCCTAAATGATACCATACCAGATCCTCATACTGGATGTTTGGTTCCCATACCAAGCTCCACACAAGTCTGAGCCAGTCTCTGTGAAGTTGTCAAAAAACTCTCGTGCACCTGTCATATGGAAAGAGGCTCCGCTATCAATAAACCAAGTCCCCCTGCTATAAAATTTACCTGAAACGGGGGAGACCAACAATATCTCCCTCTGAAACCTATCTGCAACCTCATCAAACTCTACTACAAATGCTTGCTTCCTTCTTCCCCTTCCTTTCCCATGTGGACATTGTGAAGCATAGTGAATATAATCATGACACTCAAAACATCTGATATTACTAATATCCTTCTTTCGTCTTGGCTCTGGAGATGATTCTCTCCCTTCCTAGTGCGGGTTGCAAGGGACTAGTTCTCATCACTACTACTCTTCACCAAGCCATCCAAGCCATCCCTGGACTCTAACCAAGTCTCCTCCTGAACACAACTAGTCCATAGCCTATCAAATCCTGACAAATTCTCTCGTGCACATATCCCCTACACAAATGGTTCCCAAGACCTGGAAGGACCTATCAATGCTACATTCACCAACTCAACATCCTCCACCTTATAACCGATGGCCACAAGATGATATCATATCTAGTTAATCTTCATAAGATAGTTCATGATTATATCCTCACTAGACATCTTGGCAACTTGAAGCTAGTGCTTCAAGTGTAATTTCCTGTTGGTATTCCCATTTTGGTATAGACCTACCAAAGCATTACACATTTCCTTGGAAGACATCTTCTTAGAAATGTGAGGAATTAGGTGATCCTTCATGGATTATAGCAACACTCGCTTGCCCTTCACTTTCTTCTTCTTGTGAGCTGCCAATTCCTGCAAACTAGTAGGACTTGCAACAACACTCTCAACAAACTCTTTGAGTTAATTTTATTCCAATAGAAGGAGAACCCTAGCCTTGCAAGCCTGGAATTTAGTTTCCCCTTCCAACCGATCCTCAATTGATACAGAAGCATCGCCTTCAAATTCAAAACACAAGCGTGGAGGAAAAGGAACGACATCTCAGCATGACATAGTTTCACATAAGCAATTAACTCAGAAGTAAATCGACTTGTTGAGATATTTTTGAAAGCAACATTTTTAAATATGTCATGTTTGTAAAGTCGTGAAGGACTGTAAGGGGTTGCAGATATGGAGTGTTGACTCTTATCTAGCAATAAATGTTAGTTATTGTAATAGGAAAAAGTAGGTAACCACTAAGAGTTTGATAGGATAGGTTACAGACAGGACGACGAGAGCTCGTGGAGCCGGTCCTTAGACAGTTTTGTTGTTGCATTGTAAAAGTAGATGATGATCAAGACAGAATAGAAGATAGAGCAGAGAGATCAGTAGAACAAAGTAGAGTAGGAAAAATACTATGTAATTTGTTTTCATGAATGAATAGAACAAACATAATTGTCCCAAATCCTTGACTGTGTTCATCTTAATGTGTGATTGAATGAATGTTACATTATGTATGTGTTCTTTGGTTTATTTCGTTCATGTATGATTATCGAGAGGTTGATTGTATGAGTTTGTGACAAAACTGGATGAGTTTCAATTGTTTCTCTTCTAACACTCGTATGCAAGGTGTGCATCTTGAACACAAGGAGTGTGTCAATTGAGTATCGGATTGACTCAGAGAAGTTCAGAGAGAACAAAGGAAACTTAGACCAGGTGCAAGGAGTGCACAGCATCAAGAAGCGACCAAGCGTTGAAAAAACCAGAACAGAGGAATGCTAGGTGGGCGAGAAAAATTTCTTTTCAAGAAATCCTTTGATCTGAGTTATTGAAATCTCGAGAATGCAAGGTGTGCATGGGAATTTGAAATCCTTTAAGGACAAAGATTATAAGGGATAGCACTTTTCATAAGTGTTAACTAGATCCAAGAATCTGACTCGTAGAAGCAGAAAAGGTTCGAAACCTTTGAACACTTAGAAAATCTTCTAAGTCAGAGAGATCAGAAGCTTAGGAGGAGGAGCGACATAGGTCGTTGGATCACACTACAAAGGATCAACAACCATATGACCAAAGTAAGGTGCACGAGTCTTGGTGCTTCACACACAGAGGAGAGAGAACTCACGAAGGTTTGAGAACTGAGATTTCTGAAGCCCGAAGAGTCGAAAATCCGAAATAGGATCTCAATCGTTCGATCACTTGAAGCACATCTGAACCATCAAATCAGTTGAAGTAAACTTCAAGCGTCAGATCGCCCAAGAGAATTTGAGTCGTTAGATATCGTTAGCTTAGGAGGAAGCAAGTTTTAGGTTTGAGATTTCTAAAGTCCGAAGAGCCAGAGAGACGAAGTGAAATCTCCACTGTTTGATCAGCTGGAGCAGATCTGATTCGTCAGATCGTCCGAAGTGAACCTCAAGCGTTAGATCGACCAAGTGAATCTAAGTCATTAGATATTGTGAGTTCAAGGGAAGGTAAGGTTTAAGAGTTGATATTTCCGAAGTCCGAAGCTCTGGAAACCTGAAGTGAATATCAACCTTTCGATCAACCGAAGTGGATCTGAGCCGTCATATTACCCGAAGTAATTCGTGACCATTAGATGAAGGGAGACATGGTGTATATCTGTGGGCTCCGGGTAAATACCCAAAGTAATTCGTGACCGTTAGATCAAGGGAGACATGGTGTATATCTGTGAGCTTTGGATAAAGACCCAAAGTAATCCTCAATCGTCAGATCAAGAGGACAAGCATTAATGGATTACAACCTTCGGATAAAAGCAATGGGAAAAAGGTGAATTTTGAGATTTGAGATATCAAAAGTCTGAAGCCCGAAGGAGATCTCGATCGTTTATCAAGAGGAGGGCTACAGGACCATTGATCCAATTTGAAAGGTCAAACACCTGAAGTGAGGGTAGGACCATCGATTGTGAGGACAAGTGTCCGCAGATCGTCAACTCCAGAATATTGACGTAAGGAGAAAAGCAAGGTTTGATATTTCAAAACTTTGAAGTCTGGAATTGCGAAGAGACCACACTCATTGATTCAGGAGGGGAAAATCTAGTCCATAAATTTGAAAAGCGTAGATTTGAACCGTCAGTTCAGACAATATCGTCAATATCGTGAGATCGACGATCTTGTAGCATTGCGAGGACAGGAGTTGCGCGGACTTTAAAACATTGAGGGCGGGTCGCAATATAGACTATGGTTTTGCCAAAAGGATATGTGGAGGTTCGAAGAGAATTGCAGGATGAAAAGCAGTTTGATCCCAAACCGCTATTGGTCGCACCCACAATCACATGGTCACAAGAAGCCATCACTGAAGGTCGCATCAAGAGAGGGCTTATCTGAAAAAAGAGCTAACACCCAGTACTCTGAGATTTCACAGGAGAGAGAAAGGAAAGGTTGCGGGTACCATAAGACCTGCAACAGGAAGCCGAAAGGGCATGTGTTTAGATACAAAAGGAGACCAATAAGGTTCTAGAGAGTCATTCGACTCAAGAATCAGAGATCCTTGACTGGGAGGTCATGTAGCTCTGTGGGGGAGTAGGGGGGTTGCATCAGGTGGTATCAGAGTTGATACTGAGTTTGTTTGCAGACAACATAAAAAAGGAGAAAGGAGGTAAATTGGTATCATTTGTGGTATCAAGAAAATTTGATTTATGTTTATAATATTTAGAAGGTGACACAGTGGAATCATGCCACCCAAAAGATGTAGAGCAAATGAAGAAATGGAAGAAGAAATGAGGTGACTCCTAATGAGACTGGACGTCATGGAAACAACGCAGAGAAGAGAGCTAGACGCTGGAGATATCAGTGAAGCTGAGAGCGAAGAAGTAGAGGTCGAATAAAATGTAGTAGAGGATGTTGCACAGGATCTCTTAATAAAAGTTGTTTCAAAGATAGGAGCCATAGCAAGGATAGAGGTACCAATGTATGAAGGCAATTTAGAAGTTGAATAATTGTTAGATTGGGTACGTGTTATGGACAAATACTTCGATTATGAAAATATCAAAGAAGACAAGATGGTGAAGCATGTAGTGACAAGACTGAAAGGTCATGCAGCATTATGGTGGGATGAACTACAAGCCGAACGTAGGAGCAATGGTAAGCAGAAAATTAAAAACTGAGATAGGATGGTAGCCAAGTTGAAAGACAAATTTATCTCGAAGGAATATCAAATCAATCTATTCAGGAAATTGCAGAACTTGAGATAGAAGAGCTTATCAGTGAAGGAGTACACTGAGAAATTTTGCATACTGAACATCAGGGTTGGACAAAAAGAGAATGAAGATGAGAAAACATCCAGGTATATCAATGGGCTGAGATATGAAATCCAAGAGGAGATCAACATGATGTTTGTTATTAAAGTCGAGGATGCTTATCAAGCAGCCTTGAAAGCTGAAGAAAAATTGGCCAGGAAGCAAAGCCAATGAATAAGAGGAGGAAATTCAAGCAGGGGTAAGAGAACCAGCAGAGAGAAGTTCCAAAAACTGAAGCATGAAGCTGACAAAAAGCATAGTCACCATGAGAAGGGTGGAAGTTCTAAAGAAGAACAACATGGAGGAAGAATTTATTTTTCCAGAGGAAGAAGAAGAGGAAGAGCCAGAGGAGGTGAAGTTAAATGTTATACATGTGCAAAACCAAGGTACAAGTCTTGGGAATGTCCTAAGAGAAAGAAAGAAGGAGCAAGAGAAGCACATGTTGCTCAAGAACATAAGCATGTGGAAGCAGAAGCAACAGAAGGAGGGAAGAATCTCATGATGAGGAAAATTCTTCTTAAACTAGAGAAGGAACCAAAGGAACCAGTTCAACGAACAAGTCTGTTCAAAAATGCTTGCAAGATGAAAGACAGAGTTTGCAAAGTGATCATAGATAGTGGGAGCACTGACCATATAGTATCCATGGAGATGGTTGAGAATCTAGAATTGAAGACAACTGCACATCCAACCCCATACAAGGTATCATGGTCGCAGAAAGGACATCAAGTAATGGTAAGTCAACAATGTCAAGTTGAATTTAAAATAGGAGGTTATAGGGATGAAATATTGTGTGATGTAATTCCTATGGATGTCTGTCATATTATTGGGGAGACCATGGCAGTTTGACCGAAAATTTATTCATGGTGGAAGAAAGAATACTTATAACCTAGAAAATAATGGTAGGACACATATGTTGTTACCAATATAAGACAAAGAGAAAAAGAGGGAATCTAGTTCAAGTATACTTCTCATGAGTGGGAAGGAACTCTTGAATGAAGTCAAAAAGGAGGAAGAAATACAATTTGTTGTAGTGAGGAAGCCTAGAGTTATCCTTACAAATACTTATGTGGAATATTTGCCTGAAGAAATACAAGAACTATTAGAAAACTTTGTTGACATAGTAGTGGATGAGTTACCTCACTCATTACCACCCATTGGGAGTATAAGCCATCATATTGACCTTATTCCAGGAGCTAGTTTACCAAACAAAGCAGCTTATAGGTTGACCCCTAGAGAGAATGAGGAAGTCAAAAATCAAGTATAGGAGTTGTTGGATAAAGGTTTAGTCTGGGAAAGCCTAATCCCATGTGCTGTATCGACTATGTTAAGTCCAAAGAAGGATGGAGGATGGAGAATGTGTACAGATTCCAGAGCCATCGACAAGATAACCATTAGATATAGATTCCCTTTACCAAGGATGGATGATTTGATGGATTGTTTGAGTGGAGCAAGATATTTTTCCAAGATAGACTTGAAGAGTGGGTATCATCAAATAAGAATGAGAGAGGGAGATGAATGGAAAACAACATTCAAGACAAATGAAGGATTGTTTGAATGGCTGGTCATGCCATTTGGGTTGACAAATGAACCAAGCACATTTATGATATTGATGAATGAAGTATTGAAAGACTTCATAGGAAAATTTGTCATAGTATATCTGGATGACATACTAATCTTCAGTAAGACAAAGAGAGAACACTTAAGGCATTTGACATCAGTGATGGAAAAGTTGCAGCAGGAAAATTTGTTGATAAATCTAAAGAAAAGTTCCTTTATGCAGACATAACTCATATACTTGGGTTTTGTGATTTCTTAAAATGAATTGAAGATGGATCCAGAAAAGGTGAGAGAAATCAGAGAATGGCTATCGCCAAGCAACATATTTGAGGTAAGAATTTTTCATGGGTTAGCAAGTTTTTATAGAAATTTTATCAGAAATTTCAATGGTATATGTGCACCCATGCTAGACAGTGTGAAGAAGAAACACAAGTCTTTTAAATGGACAGAGGAAGCTGAAAAATGTTTCAAAGTGTTGAAGGAGAAGATCACAGAACAACCAATTATGTTCTTGCCAGATTTTAGAAAAACATTTCAAGTGAAATGTGATGCAAGTGGATTAACTATTGGAGCAGTCTTGAGTCAGGATAATAGGCCGGTTGCTTATTTCAGTGAGAATATGAATGACACCAAGAAGAAGTATTCCACATATGAAAAATAATTTTATGCAGTGATTCAAGCTTTGAAGAAGTGGAGACATTATCTAATTCCTAAAGAATTTGTCTTGTATAGTGATAACCAAGCTTTGTAGTTTATTACTAGGCAAGAAAAGTTGAATCAGAGACATGCTAAATGGGTAGAATTTATGAAGAATTTTACTTTTGTTATTAAACATATTGTTGGAACTGCTAACAAAGTTGCAGATGCTTTGAGCAAGAGGAGTTTGATTGTACATGAATTCCAAGTGGAGACCTTAGGGTTTGAACACCTCAAGGAAATGTATAAAGAAGATGTAGATTTTAAGGAAGCTTATAAGGCATGCAAGAATCCTTTGTTGGGAGACAGAAGCCAATGGGAAGAATATTTGATCCAAGATGGATTACTATTCAAAGGAAGCCAATTATGCATACCAAGATGCTCAATGAGAGATAACTTTCTGAAGGAGAAACAYAGTGGAGGTTTAGTTGGACATTTTGGTCATGATAAKACATTTTCACAGCTGAGTAATTCATATTATTGGCCGAGCATGAGGGAAKAAGTGAAAAAGTTTGTGAACAAATGAAKAATTTGTCAGTATGCAAAAGGAAGACAATAGAACACTGGTTTGTATCAGCCATTAACAATTCCAGAAAGGTCRTGGGATGCAATCAATATGGATTTTGTTTTGGGATTGCCTAGAACTCAGAAAGGGAGTGATTYCATATTTGTTGTGGTGGACAGATTTTCAAAAAAGGCACATTTCATACCATGCCAGAAAACAAACGAAGCTACACACATAGCCAATTTGTTTTTACGAGAAGTAGTGAGACTACATGGATTTCCTAGGAGCATAGTCTCAGAGAAGGACACCAAATTTATAGGACACTTTTGGAGGACTCTATGGAAGAGGTTGGGGACAAACTTGTCCTTTAGTTCAACATATCACCCTGAGACAGATGGACATACTGAAGTAGTAAACAAAATTCTGGGAAACTTGTTTAGAAGTTTAGTCACTGAGCAAGGTCGACAATGGGATCAGATTCTAGCATAGGAAGAATTTGCATTCAAAAAATCATTGAACAGGAGCACAAGGAAAAGTCCATTTGAAATTGTGTATGGAATACATCCAAGAGGGATTACAGAGTTGAGATATCTGAATCAAGATGAGTTCAAAAATGTTGTAGCAGAGGATTTTGCAACAGAAATGCAGAAACTCCATGACAGAGTCAAAGAACAGCTACATAACAACAACCATAAATATAAGAGTAGAGTTGATCAAAAGAGGAGAGAAGTTCAATTCGAGGTTGGAGATGAATTTTTATCTCATTTGAGAAAAGAAAGGTTTCCAAGGGGAACATATAACAAATTGAAGATGAATAATATAGGACCATGCAGGATTCTCAGAAAATTCATAGCCAATGCTTATGAAATTGAGTTGCCAGACAATGTTGGGATATCACCGATATTCAATGTTGCAGACCTGTATCCTTATAGGAGAGATGAGGTAGGAGAATTGGATGATCAAAAATAAGTTCAGTGGGAAGAAAAATTGCCCACAACAGAAAATCCTCAAATGGAGAAAATCATTGAACAAAGAGATGGAAAGAAGACTAGGAGGAAGACATATCCTGAATATTTAGTGAAGTGGAAATATCATCCAATGGAAGATGCAAGTTGGGTCACAAAACCTGATATTTTGAAGCATGGAAAAATAGTGCAGGAGCTCATGGACATGAGTCCATGAAAATTTTAACCAGAGGAGTATGATGCAGGAGCATCACCTTCAAAGTCAAAACACAAGCATAGAGGCAAAGGAATGACATCTCATCATGACAGAGTTTCACATCAGCAATTAACTCAAAAGTAAATCGAGTTGTTGAAATATTTTTGAAAGAATCATTTTTAAATATGTCGTGTTTGTAAATTCATGAAGGACTATAAGGGGTTGCAGATATGGAGTGTTGACTCTTATCTGGTAATAAATGTTAGTTATTTTAATAGGACAAAGTAGGTAATCGATAAGAGTTTGATAGGATAGGTTACAGACAGGACGATGAGAACTCGTGGAGCTGGTCCTTAGATAGTTTTGTCGTTGCATTGTAAAAGTACATGATGATCAAGAAAGAATAGAAGATAGAGAAGAGAGATCAGTAGAACAGAGTAGAGTAGGAGAAATACTATGTAATTTGTTTCATGAATGAATAGAACAAAAAGAATTGTCCCAAATCCTTGGACTGTGCTCATCTTAATGTGTGATTGAATGAATGTTACATTCTGTATATGTTCTTTAGTTTATTTCGTTCATGTATGATTATCGAGAGGTTGATTGTATGAGTTCATGACAAAACTTGATGAGTTTCAATTGTTTCTCTTCTGACACTCGTATGCAAGATGTGCATATCGAATGCAAGGAGTGCGTCGATTGAGTCTCGGATTGACTTAGAGAAGTTCATAGAGAAAAAATGAAACTTAGACCAGGTGCAAGGAGTGCACAGCATCAAGAAGTGACCAAGCATCGAAAAAACCAGAACAAAGGAACGCCAGGTGGGTGAGAAGAATTTATTTTCAAGAAATCCTTCGATTTGAGTTATCAAAATCCCAAGAACACAAGGTGTGCGTGGGAATTCAAAATCCTCTAAGGAAAAATCTCAGAAGGGATAACACTTTTCATAAGTGTTAACGAGATCCAAGAATCAGACTTGTAGGAGGAGCAAAGGTTTGAAACCTTTGAACACTTAGAAAATATTCTAAGTTAGAGAGATTAGAAGCTCAAGAGGATTAGCGACAAAGGTCATTGGACCACACTGCAAAGGATCAATAATCGTTTGACTAGAGTAAGGTGCACGAGCCTTAGTGCTTCTCACATAGAGGAGAGGGAACTCACGAAGGTTTGAGAACTAATATTTCTGAAGCCCGAAGAGCCGGAAATCCAAAATAGGATCTCAATTGTTCAATCATCCGAAGCAGATCTGAACCATTAGATCAACCGAAGTAAACTTCAAGCATCAAATCGCCAAAGCAAATTTGATCCATCAAATATCGTGGGCTTAAGAGGAAGAACGTTTGAGGTTTGAGATTTCTGAAGTCCGAAGAGTGAGAGAGCCGAAGTGAAATCTCCACCGTTTGATCATCTGGAGCAGATCTGAGTCATCATATCATCCAAAGTGAACCTCAAGCGTCAGATCGAGCAAGTGAATATGAGCCATCAGATCCTGTGAGTTCAGGAGAAGGTAAGGTTTGAGAGTTGATATTTCCAAAGTCTAAAGCTCTGAAAACACGAAGTGAATCTCAACCGTCCGATAAGCCGAAGTGGATCTGAGCCGTCAGATTACCCGAAGTAATTCATGACTGTTAGATCAAGGGAGACGTGGTGTAGACCTGTGGGCTTCAGGTAAAGACTCGAAGTAATTTGTGACCATTATATCAAGGGAGACATGTCATAGATCTGTGAGCTCCGGGAAAAGACCCAAAGTAATCCTTGATCATCAGATCAAGAGGACATTCGTCAGTGGATTATAGCCTTTGGATAAAAGCATTGGGAAAAAGGTGAAGTTTGAGATTTGAGATCTCAGAAGTATGAAACCCGAAGGAGATCTCGACTATTGATCGAGAGGAGGGCCACAGGACCGTTGATCCAAGTTGAAAGGTCAAACACCCAAAGTGAGGGCAGGGCCATCGATTGTGAGGACAGGTGTCTGCAGATCGTCAACTCTGGAAGATTGACGTACGGAGAAAAGCGAGGTTTGAGATTTCAAAAATCCGAAGTCTGGAATTGTGAAGAGACCACACCCATTGATTCAGGAGGGGCAGATCTGGTTTGTAGATTTGAAAAGTGTATATATGAACCATCAGTTCAGACAACATCGTCAATATCGTGACATCGATGATCTCGTAGCATTGCAGGGAGAGGATTTGCATGGACTTTAAAACATTGAGGGTGATACACAATCCAGACCATGGTTTTGCCAAAAGGACACGTGGAGGTTCAAAGAGAATTGCGGGCTGAAAAGGAGTTTGATCCCAAACCGCTATTGGCCGCACCCACAATCATGTGGTCACAAGAAGGCACCGCCCAAGGTTGCATCAAGAGAGGGCTTATCTGAAAAAGAACTAACGCCCAATACTCTGATATTTCGTAGGAGAGCGAAAGGAACAGTGGCAGGTACCATAAGACCTGCAACAGGAAGTTGAAAGGGCATGTGTTTAGATACAGAAGGAGACCAATAAGGTTTCATAGAGTCATTCAACTCAAGAATTAGATATCCTTGACCGAGAGGTTGTGTAGCCCTGCGGGGGAGTAGGGGGGCTGCATCATCAATCTTCAAGGTGTTCACCATGGTGACCTGCCTAGAATAAGAACAACACATCCATCACACCAGCCTGGCCCCAGAGGACATCAAGTCTTTCTTCATGAGGTAATAAGTCCACTTTAATGGTAAGTGTCACTTTAATAATTGAATCATTTGAATATGTTGCAAAGAATCATTTCTTGATTATAGAGCATTTTCTTGGAAATTATACCTTTTGCCTTATTTAACCTTGGTGAGTGTCATTATGCCATAGTAAGTTGATCACCCTCAGGAATGCGATGCTATTGGGGGTTCCTTGAAAATTCATCATACCATTCCTAATCATACTTATCACTTTCCATAATCCTTCATTTTCGTCTCCTCATATTTTGGGTTTTTGGGTGCAATGACCTAAGAAGGGATTGTACCTCATTTCATGGTAAGAAGGGGTTGAAGGCCCAGAGGGAAATGTAGCTGGAAAAATATAAAATCCATTCATATACCTTCTAGATGATCACCTCAGGATCCCGAGAACAATGAAACACTTCTCAAAAAATGGGGGACCCATAAAACAAATAACTAATTAATCAATCATCCCAACCAAGGTAGAGTGTATGTGGGCTATGCATTTCCTTTTTAGTGCCCCTTATCGTCTTCAACATGGAAACACTCTAATAAATTAATTGAAAATGGGCTTGGAAAAATGTTGCATCACGGACAAAAGGCAACACACCCTCTACAAAGGAACCCATAAATGAGACAATATGAACCCTTGTATGTCATGAAACCTCATGCCCAAAAGTATTACCCCACTCCATCTTATTATCACTCTGTAATTTCTAAGGTTGAAGAAGAAATGAACATAGGTAACAATAAAACCACTTTTGAAGATGGGATCTAGCCCTGCCATCTTTAGAGAGGGATCTCTCTGTCGGATTTAGATTTGTTTGAGTTTAGAATGTTAGGCTAGTTATGAAAGTTTAGTATTTGATTTTTGAATTGTTGGTTTGGAACATGCAAGGGAAGTCCATTGGGAAATGGAGTCAACTTATCAGATAGATCTGGAAGATTAACACAACAATGTATTTTTGAGGGAACAGAGGAAAAATAAGCACAATTTCCAGCAATAAAAAATATTCATATGATGGCAGGATCGAAATAAGAAAATCCCATTACAAATGAGAGCATCTAGGATGAATTCTCAGGTGTAACTTTAGAAGAAATATATATAGATTCGTGAACAAAGAAACATATATGGAAGAATTGTGAGCATGAAATATTTAACACATGGACCAGTTTTCAGTGCATGAATGGAGCATCATATAAAGACGAATTCCAAACATATACTCTCAATCAATACTAGAAAATAATAAACATTAATGGAAATGATCATTACAGAGGGAAAACTCACTGAAAATAAGCACTGTGATGAATCTCTACTATCAGAAACACTCTCTATTATTAAAGTTCTTGAAAAATTACATAACTTTCAAATAAATAGGTAGGCCATATTCCTGCCATTCCAACCCCCCTTGTACATCAAAATGCCTCCAAATATATAATATCCTATCATCACAATAGGTTGCCAGTAATTCAATTATTGTTCCCTATAATCATGGATCTGGTTACATTAATGGAGAACAAATACCCAACAAATTTACTAAAACTAGTACATCTGATTTGACAAAAGATCGTAGATCTGGAGAAAAATTAGAATCTGAGGGTCTAGTTAGTTTTCAGGTACATCTTTGATGGGGATTTTGTTGATGATCTTTCTTTGACTTTCGTTGTTGGTTGTGTCTTTTGAATTATTTGCCTACTGAAATTCTGAAAAATGAGGTCCAAATAAGTCTTTGATTATCCCACTCTGAGATAGTTGTTTCAAATATGGGGGAGGGTTTTGTGTACCACCTTGTTCTGAGAAAAAACCTCTCTCGGTTTTGTGAAATTCATCTCCAGTTGTCCGGGATCTAGGTTTGAAAAAGATGAATCCCGAAATATAGGGCTCAAAGATGATTTTTGTTCTCCCAATATGTACCATATATGAGAAATATGGGAGAGGTTATTGTTTTTTGGCCCGTTTTGAGAAAGAACCTCTTTTGGTTTCTCAAAATCCTTCCTGGTTTTCCCGAACATCGCCTCGAAAAACGACTGGTCGAAATGGGCAAAATACAATTGTTTAATTGGGGAAAGTGGTTTTCGAAGGGGGGAAAGTGGTATTTCGGGGGGGTAGGTTGGTAAGTGGTATTATGGGGGGGGGTCCAAAATAATAGGAAAGGGACATGTGGCAAAGTTAAAACCACTTTTCGGACCTCCCCCCCCCCCTCTCGTTAAAGTTCGAATGGCAGGGGGGTCTGAAATACTATTATGCCCGTCGATTTGATTTGCATTGGGTTGGGTGAGTGTATAAACTTAGGATATATTTAGTTTGTGTTTATTTTATTTGTTTTTATGTGTTTTATATTATTGTTTTCGTTTTAATTTGTTTTATTTATAACTTTTTCGTTATTTTATTTATTTATAATGTTTAGTTTATTATTTTCATTTTTATTTTTATTTTTTTTAATAATGCTTTTTTATACGTATTTTATTTTGTTTTACGTTTTAATTGTTTATTTATTTTATTGTTTTAATTTATTTTTATTCATTTGTTTTTTTAATTTAATTATTTAATTTTGTTTTTATTCATTTTCATAAAGTTTTAATCATTATTAATTACTTATTTATTTATTAATTATTTTAATTTATTAAAACTATTACTTATTACCCCAACCTAATTAGTAACCTAATTTACTAATTATTAACCTAACTAATTAATTTTAATTATTAAATATCAACAATATTAACCTAACTAATTAAACTTTATTATTAATTATCCTAGGTTATCTAATGACTTATTAAACTAGTTATCTTTGTTAGTTTAACCCTAGTTACCTAACATCATTTCATGCAGGGATGAAATTAGTGGGGGGAATGATGAAGTGAATGGGATAAATGAATAAAGGAGTGAGTGACACAGCAGTGAGTGAAGGATTGGGAAAATGGATGGAGGGGTAAAGTCATTCGAGGAAACGAGGCAATCTAGGAGCCTTTTTGGAAATAATTTGCAGGATAAAATATTATTTACAACATCTCAAATATAAAAATCCTCAGCTATAATCAAGTGACCCTATAAAAATTTATAGGACCCTAACATAGGATCCACTTGGGGATGGTATCCTCCCTGTGAGGTGCCAAGAACATTGTAGACTAAGTAGCCTTGTTCATTGGGTTGATCCCAAAACCTGCAACTTGCTATGTCATGAAACCTCTATGACTAAAAATCTTGAAATTGAGATCCAAATCATTTTGAAAACTGAAAATGGAAATAATTCTTGAAAAAATGCTCAGGGCACTGATATTATTTGCACACTGCTACCTGCCCTACGCTGTTGAAAATCATGTTGAATCAAATGATACAAAAATGTCAATGAAGTCAGTCAAGTAAATGCTGAAACAAGTGGACTGCTTGACTGTTCATTAGCACAATCAAAATGACAACTTGACTTTTTGTCCACAAAATCAAAGTTGTAATGTGTAATGGCAATTGTTGATGGACCTTATCTTTATAATGAAAAAATTGTTGAATAATTGAGTTGAAAAGAACCTCCATGTAGTTTTCTATAGGATCAATAAAGGCATAATTAATTACTTTGTCTTCCAGGCCTTTAATGACCAGTTGATCATGGATGATTTCATCATCAACTGTATCCTCAAGGTTAAACCCTGATTCTAACTCTACAGTTTCATTCTTGTACTTGAAAGCATAGTCCTCATCAATTTGCAAATCAAAAGGTATTACAATTTCTTCTTGTTTTGAAGGAGAAATATTTTCCAAGAATTGTTTAGGATCTTGGAAATTATATGAATGAATCTGAGAATCCAAAAGTTCAATATCCTTCTCAAATCTTTCAACAACTAACTCAAGAAAACAAATTTTACCCTTAGGAGAGAGTTTGTTTGATTTCAAACAATGAAACAAGGCTGTTGAAATTTTTTTATCAACTGGAAACTCTGTTAAGTTATCCCTGAATTCCTTTAAAACTTCACAATATAGAGGATTTGTCACATACCCATTCATCTTATTTTGCAAGAAATATCATCAACATGTATTGGAGTTTCCATGAATGCTCTAAAAATTGGATTCTTTGACAGTGGAGTCACCTTGAAAATTTTGAAGCTCTGGATACTTTGAACATGGAGTCACCAAGTGAATAATTCAACCTTCTTGTGTGTTTGACTGTTGTTCACCACCAACACTCAAATATGAAACTTGATAATCTTTTCTAGTGAAACTGAAAATTTCCGTTCCCCGATATGGTCGCCACTATGTTATCACTCTGTAATTTCTAAGGTTGAAGATGAAATGAACAGAGGTACTAACCACAAAACCACTTTTGAAGCTAGGATCTATCCCTGCCATCTTCATAGAGGGATCTCTCTGTAGGATTTAGATTTGTTTGAGTTTAGAATGTTAGGCTAGTTATGACAGTTCATTATTTGATTTTTGAAATGTTGGTTTGGAACAAGCAAGGGAAGGCCATTGGGAAATGGAGTCAACTTCTGAGATAGATATGGAAGATTAACACAACAATGTATTTTTGAGGGAACATAGGAAAAATAAGCATAATTTCCAACAACAAAAAGGATTCAAATGATGGAAGGACAAAAATAAGAAAATCTCATTACAAATGAGAGCATCTTGGATGAATTCTCAGATGTAACTTTAGAAGAAAAAGATATAGATTCATGAACAGAGCAACATATACAGAATAATTTTGAACATGAAATCTTTAACAAAGAGACCAGTTTTCACTACATGAATGGAGCATCAGATAAAGACGAATTCCAAACATATACTCTCAGTCAAATACTGGAAAAGAATAAACATTAATGGAAATGATCATTACAGAGGGAAAACTCACTGAAAATAAGCAATGTTATGAATCTTTGCTATCAGAAACACTCTCTATTATTAAAGTTCCTAAAAAATTACACAAATTTCAAATAAATAGGCAAGCACATGCCATACTCTTTCCATTCCAACCTCCCTTTTACATCAAAAGGCCCCCAAATATATAAGATCCCATCATCACAATAGGCTTCCAATAATTCAATTATTGTTGCCTATAATCATGGATCTGGTTACATTAATGGAGAACAAATCCCCAACAACTTTACTAAAAATAGTACATCTGATTTGACAAAAGATCGTAGATCTAGAGAAAAATTATAATCTGAGGGTGTAGTTAGTTTTCAGGTACATCTGGAAACCAATTTGATGGGGAGTTTGTTGATGATATGTCTCTAACTTTCGTTGTTGGATGTGTCTTTTGAATTATTTGCCTCCTAAAATTATGAAAAATGAGGTCCAAAGAAGTCTTTGATTCTCCCACTTTGAGATAGATGTGTAAAATATGGTGCAGGTTATTTTGGATCATCTTGTTATGAGCAAAAACTACACTCGATTTTTTGAAATTCATCTCCAGCTGTCCGGGATCTAGGTTTGAAAAGGATGTCTCCAACAAAAAAATCCTGAATGTTGAAATATAGCGCTGAAAGATGCTTTCGATTCTCCCAATATGTAATAGCTACGAGAAATATGGGAGAGGTTATTATTTTTTGGCCCGTAATGAGAAAAAACCTCTTTCGGTTTCTCAAAATCCCCCCTGTTTTTCCCAAAAATCGCCTCAGAAAAAGGCTGGTTGAAATGGGAAAAAAAACGGCTTTTTAATTGGGGAAAGTGGTTTTCGGAGGGGGGAAAGTGGTATTTTGGAGGGGGGGTAGGGTGATAAGTGGTATTAAGGGCGGGGGGGGTCCGAAATCATAGGAAGGGGACATGTGGCAAAGTTAAAACCACTTTTCGGACCCCCCCTCTCGTTAAAGTTCGGATGGCAGGGGGTTTGAAATACTATTATGCCCGTTGATTTGATTTTTATTGGGATGGGTGAAAGTATAAACTTAAGATATATTTAGTTTGTGTTTATTTTATTTGTTTTTTATTATTTATTATTATTATTTTTTTTGTTTTTAAGTGTTTTTTATTATTGTTTTCATTTTAATTTGTTTTATTTATAACTTTTCGTTTTTTATTTATTTATAATGTTTAGTTTATTATTTTATTAATAATATTTCGTTTATTGTTTTCATTTTAATTTTTATTTGTTTTAATAATTTTTTTGTTTTATACTTATTTGATTTTGTTTTAAGTTTTAATTGTTTATTTATTTTATTGTTTTAATTTATTTTTATTCATTTTCTTTTTTTTAATTTAATTATTTAATTTTGTTTTTATTAATTTTCATAAAGTTTTAATCATTATTAATTACATATTCTAAATTAATTATTTATATATTAAAAATAATTATTTATTAATTATTTTAATTTATTAAAACTATTACTTATTAACCAAACCTAATTACTAACCTACTAACTTAATTTACTAATTATTAACCTTACTAATTATTTTTAATTATTAATTATCAACAGTATTAACCTAACTAATTAATCTTTATTATTAATTATCCTAGGTTATCTAATGACTTATTAAACTAGTTATTTTTGTTAGTTCAACCCTAGTTACCTAACATCATTTCATGCAGGGATAAAATTAGTGGGGGGGATGATTAGGTGAATGGGATAAATGAACATGGGAGTGAGCGGCGCAACAATGAGTGAAGGATTGGGCAAAATTGATGGAGGGATAAAGTCATCCGAGGAAACCAAGCAAGCCAGGAGCCTTTTTGGAAATAATTTGCAGGATAAAATATTATTTACAACATCTCAAATATAAAAATCCTCAACTATAATCAAGCGACTCTATAAAAATTTACAGGACCCTAACATAGGCTCCACTTGGGGATGGTATCCTCCTTGTGAGGTGCCAAGAACACTGTAGAATAAGTAGCCTTATTCATTGGGCTGATCCCAAAACCTGCAACTTGATCTGTCATGAAACCTCTGTGGCTGAAAATCTTGAAATTGAGATCCAAATCATTTTGAAAAATGAAACTGGAAATAATTCTTGAAAAAATGCTCAGGGAACTGAGCTTATTTGCACACTACTACCTACCCTACACTGCTGAAAATCATGTTGAATCAAATGATACAAAAATGTCAATGAATCCAGTCAAGTAGTTGCTGAAACAAGGGGACTGCTTGACTGTTCATTAGCACAATCAAAAGGACAGCTTGATTTTTTGTCCACAAAATCAAAGTTGTAATGTGTAATGGCAACTGTTGATGGACCTGATATTTATAATGAAAACATGGTTGGATACTTGAGCTGAAATGAACCTCCATGTAGTTTGCTATAGGATCAATAAAGGCATGATTAATTACTTTTTCTTCCAGGACTTTAATGACCAGTTGATCATGGATGATTTCATCATCAATTGTACCCTCAAGGTTAAACCCTAATTCTAACTCTATAGTTTTAGTCTTGTACTTGAAAGCATAGTCCTCATCAATTTGCAAATCAAAAGGTATTACAATTTCTTCTTGTTTTGAAAGAGAAAGATTTTCCAAGAATTGTTTAGGATCTTGGAAATTATATGACTGAATCTGAGAATCCAAAAGTTTAAAATCCTTCTCAAATATTTCAACAACTAACTCAAGAAAACAAATTTTACCCTTAGGAGAAAATTTGTTTGATTTCAAACAATGAAATAAGGTTGTTGAAAAACTTTCACCAACTAGAAACTCTGCTAAGTTATCCATGAATTCCTTTAAAACTTCACAAGATAGAGGATTTGTCACATACCCATTCATCTTGTTTTGCAAGAAATCTGATCAACATGTATTGGAGTTGCCATGAATTCTCTAAAATCTGGATTCTTTGACAGTGGAGTCACCTTTAAAACTTTGAAGCTCTGGATACTTTGAACATGGATTCGCCAAGTGAATAATTCAACCTTCTTGTGTGTTTGACTGTTGTTCACCACGAGCACTCAAATCTAAAACTTGATAATCTTTTCTAGTGAAACTGAAACTTTTTGTTCCCCAATATGGCCGCCACTATGTTATCACTCAGTAATTTCTATGGCTGACTAAGAAATGAACATGGGTAACCACACAACCACTTTTGAAGTTGGGATCTAGCCCTGCCAGCTTCAAAGAGGGATCTCTCTATAGGATTTAGATTTGTTTGAGTTTAGAATGTTAGGCTAGTTATGATAGTTCAATATTTGATTTTTGAATTGTTGGTTTGGAACAAGCAAGGGAAGGCCATTGGGCAATGGAGTCAACTTCTGAGATAGATCTGGAAGATTAACACAACAATGTATTTTTGAGGGAACAGAGCCAAAATAAGCACAATTTCCAACAATAAAAATGATTCAAATGATGGTAGGAAAGAAATAAGAAAATCCCATTAAAAATGAGAGCATCTAGGATGAATTCTAAGATGTAACTTTGGAAGAAAAAGATATAGATTCATGAATAGAGCAACATATACAAAATAATTTTTAATATGAAATCTTTAACACACAAACCATTTTTCACTACATGAATGGAGCATTAGATAAAGACGAATTCCAAAAATATACTCTCATTCAAATACTGGAAAAGAATAAGCATTAATGGAAATGATCATTACAGAGGGAAAACTCACTAAAAATAAGCACTGTGATGAATCTCTGTTATCAGAAACACTCTTTGTTATTAAAGTTCCTGAAAAATTACATAGCTTTCAAATAAACATGCAGGCTATACTCCTGTCATTCCAACCCCCATTTTACATCAAAAGGGCTCCAAATATATAACATCCCATCATCACAATAGGCTGCCAGTAATTCAATTATTGGTGCCTATAATCATGGATCTGGTTACATTAATGGAGAACAAATCCCCAACAACTTTACTAAAAATAGTGCATTCGAT